>KZ308540.1:140768-222333 GCA_000376725.2 Ladona fulva
TATTAAGAAATAATGAAAAATTATAAAATTTTATTATTTTTATTAAATAACTTTGATTTTTTATTACTGCTCTATTATTTTGCGAATTCATAATATATTTGTTTTATAATTTCATCTAAAAAATATGGTTGTCGTAGATGTAATTGAATATGAAAGGCCACAAACAACGAATTCCTTTCGAATGACCGATCTTGCGTAAAAGTTAGTTTAAATGTTAATTCATGATTATTATGATAACAAGGAACGATTCATTACGAAAAATTTAATTGTCGTGGTAGTAGTTGATGAGTACTTTTTCCGTAAAATGAATGAATTATTTAAATTTCTACGAATTACTTTATCATATTTAAGAGGCTGGTACACGCCGCAGTGTGGCATATCATTACACGAGAGAGAGAGAAATTAAAGGATGTCATTTACATTAATTGCCTGGGAACATTTCACCTCTTTAAATTCGCGACCTCATAAACCTCTCACGTTGTTTTACCAAAGCGACACGGAATAAATTAAAAGTCCCTCGTAATTCTCTAAAAAGCCGCTCATGACACGCGCGCTGATGCTTCGGGTCGAGTCACGTGACGCTGTAGACGCGGCATGCAATCAAGGCAATTGCGGTGAGTTTTCATGCGAGTCCAATAGGGGGCAGAGCGAAAAATATACGAGACGCTAATTGCGACAGTTAAACTCCTTTTCCATATGAGGTCACGAGGTGGATGCCCTCGGCGAAGGATTTCAGCGATTTTGATGGCACTCTGCGCGCGGTAGCAGCGACACAAGCAACTAAGCAAGGCTAAGTCACCGGGAAAGGGCATTTTCTCGCTCTTCGTGCCGCCGGAGAAAATGTGTTTCCTGTTGGATGCGGACCAGAGGCGTTCTAAGCCGGTAGCACCTCCACGCTACGAGGAATACGAGAGGAATGGAAAATATCGGAGCTTTCGGCCGGCGGAGTTCCACTTACGTAAAGATTGTCCGTGTGCACGTTCGAGTCTGGTCGGTAGAAAGCGATGAGCGCTACCGAGATGAGGAATGGGAAAGAGAGCGAGGAACTTCATCGAAAATGAAATGAAAGGGGAATCCGGCAGCGGGAAGGCGAAATGAAAGGCAATTCGGTACGATTCTCATTACGGTGAATACGGAGCGATTTCGCTTTTCAGGCTGACTGATTCTAAAGGCAAGTCATTCGATGGCACTGTCATTACAAAACTTGTGTTCATGAGTCTACAAGCGAGTCTACATATGCGCAACTCAGAAAACCATAGCCAAGAGCGATATGTGGTTCCAAAGGGCTGTTGTGGTTTGTAAAACTCCGGCTTGCCAAACCAATGTTTTACGGAGGAGTTTTAGAAAAGAATGTTTTTTTAATTACGTATATCTAAAAAAAATTCAAGTTAGAAATAGAAGTCTAATAAATGGAAAATTATATTTANTATTTAAAAACTGCAAGTATATTCTTCATTCTTAGCCAAGAAAAAAAGAACTGTTAAACTTGAAATTGAAATTATTGAAATTTACATTTCACTAGATGAAATAACAGCACATGGCAGAAAATGAAGGGATATTTACTTTCTAAAAATGCCAATTTTTCCGTTTTATTTTATTTATGGAAGAATTCCCCGTATCTTCCATCTTACATAATCGTTATTTTGAGTTCATTGACTGATTTCGTAAAATGTGTACAAATCAAATTAAAATTTTATTTTCTACTCTCTCATTCCATTAACATAGTGTAGAAATAATTTTAGCTACTTTTATCCTCTGATTATCTTAGCTTTTGATGCGTTAAAGGTGAAACTAGCATAAACATTTTAGCGATAAATCGAAAATAACCCAGTTGTATAATAAGATAAGTCCCTCCACGGGATTGAAATCATCTAATTCTAGATCAGTTAATATATGAATCATTTTTTCTTCAACATCGATATTTATCTATGGTAAGGTAACATGTCGATCACATAGATATGAATAGAAAATAAGAATAAATTTTAGCAATCTTAAATTTGCACTTACAACTCTTCGTTCGTAATGACGAGAAGGGGATGAAGATGAAGGGGATGCTAAGCAGTGGGATGAAGACGGACGGCTTTATCAGGGCGTAAAAGAGAGAAGATTTCCTTCTCGAATCAAAAACGAGCGTTGAAGGTAGACAGAAGAGTAAATGCGATATTGTTTATGGCTTTTGGCCAGCATAATGGTTCACTTTCATGAGCTCAAAGAAAGATGCACGTGAACGTGAAACTGCATTGAAATCAGGAAGCTTTGAGATAGCATTAAGGGATATGACTCACCAAGGATGGAAAATTAAGTGACCACGAAACAACAATTTATCTTCACAGAGAATGAATTTATGTCAAACTAACCTCGCTTTACCAAATAGCAGTTTTATATAATAAACTGTAACGTTCAAAGGACCTATATTTTGAATATTACCCACCACAACTCGGAGTTCTATGATACTAGCTTACTCGTAGCTTTTACTTGAGATTAATAAAAAGTCAAATAAAACTTTCTGNCGTTTTAGTTTAACTTTTACGCTAGAATTTATAATATTTTATGACGAATGCTGATTTGTTAGTGGATGTACAGAAAATTCTTCGGAATCAGAATTTGGTAATTACCACATAATCGAATTATGCGAGCGAACATTATTACATTTAATCAGCGTCTTCTCTTAACGTATTTCAAGTGTTATATTTACTGAGTAAACCGTACTTTTTCGAACTCAGTATATCACTTTAAATAAATCAGACGTAGACTAAAATCAGTATCGTAAGGCGTGCCTTCGTGGTAAACTATTATATAAATCGCAAAAGTGTACTTTGCACAAATTTAATTAATAACAAATTCATGTTTAATACAAAGTATTGAATCCTTTTTCAAGATGATCTCTTTCCAAAGTATGTTACGTCGACTATTTTCTGCGACTGATCACCCAACCTGATTATTATTTCAGAAACGCCAGATGAAATTCGGAAGAATCACATTCTTTTCTGTTTGTTCATTTGTTTTAGCATCATTCATGACCCTAAAATTGACTCACTATAACATAAATTTCTGTTTGAAATGATACCATTTATTGCTCTACAAAATCTAAATAATTAATTATATGAAAATATCGAATCCAATAATTTGGCGTAAAGAACTTTTAGAAATCAATCAAATTTAGAAATTTTTATATTCGTAATGTTTTGTCTTCATAGTTATATTTTACAAATTTTCTGGAATGTCTCGTTAGTAGAGTAATTACCTACTCCGGAAAAAAACATGGATATTCTCCGAGTTGCATTTCTTTCGATGCATCTTAAATTCCGATTAAATGATAATTAAGAGCAGATTTCGTTTTCGGAAATAGCTTAATTACCGCTTCCTTCCTATGCGACACGATCCAGTTCAAGAGGAGTCAATCGCCTTTTCACGGACTCACCTCGGTGCACGTGTGAAAAATCACGTCCCTTAAGCGCGAGGACCAAGTGACTATAGTCCAAATTGACGGATTACGAAACACTTGAAACTATAGCCTTAATGTTAAGGACGGCGACGGATCACAAAACTAGTCCGAGGTCTTGAGAAGGCTCCACGGTGTGAGAGAAATCGAAAAACTTCCCTCTTTCCAGATATAGACGCTTTAAGTTCATCTACCGATAATCTGTAACGAAGTGGGCAAATGTGACTTTAATGAGTTTAAAAATAGAAGGACATTTGAAAATATTTTAGTTCACGGTCGGAGAACTTAATTTAGTCGGATCGAACGCGATACATTACATTCCCCGGAGGACATGTTTGAATTTTTTTTGGCAGGAAGAAGTTTTCTTTTACATCGACGGTGTTATCTAAATTAACGTGCAATACTGAAAACGGGAACTTCTACTCAAGTAACTATATCCCCTTATCTCGCAAGCATTAAACGGTAATAATGCGTAAAAGACTTTCATTCTTTGCTTCAACAAGACTTGGTTATCAATGCATTCTCCATTTTTCAATGGTTTCGCGTAACTATTAATTATAAAGAAGATTAAATCGTAAAAATTATTAGAAGCGAAAAATTATTTCCTAAAAATGCTAAAATAATCCATAAGAATGGATATCCGAAAAAACGAAATCTTTTATGGAATACGAATACAAAAGAGGGCTTGTTTGGTTTTTCGGGTCCTTGCTTTTTACTCGACGAAACTCGAGAACTCCTGGTAATAAGGTCCGGACAACCTGTTTCAAAGGAATGTATGTCTTATTTATTCCAGTGTTCATCAAATGGGATGCCGCTACCGATCCAAGAATCAGGCAAGAATGACATTTGTTTTTACATAATTTGATTTGGTTATTGAAATTCTATCTGTATCGACAGGTGCTTAGGCTTCAATCAATCAAGAGGAGTACATTTGTATATTCATGAATCAAAAGGAGTACATTTGTCTATTTATTGTCTATTTACGCCCAAAACCAACTTTTATCGACGCTAATAATGTCAAAGCATTTACGAGACAATACGTGTCCATTTTCAATTTTTCTAAGGATAATTTACGCCATAATTAATAACTCAAAACTAATAGCTCTTCCCTGAAAAATAATGTGTGTGACACGGAAAGTAATTAAAGGAAATTCTTGAGAGTTAACAATGTAAATAGGAGAGGGAGTCACACTGAAGGAAGATGGATTATTATCATTATGGGCAGGAAATATTACGAAATGAGTTGTCAGAAACGGCCGAAAGAATTCATTAGCAGAAAAATGAAGTAGATTTATTATATATTATATTATTATTCTTTTGAAGAATAATGTCACGGAAAGGATGCTACCTAAACCGAGATTGATGTTATTAATTCCTGCCGGAAATCCTATGATGATATGAAAGATAACAGTAAATGGAAAAGATCGGCCACGGATGAATTACGTTTAATGGTTTTCTGGGCACTCGTCCATCTTGGGAGTGAGGAAGAAACGATGGTATTAAAGTACAAGACAATGAAAAAAGTGAAATATACAAAAAGTTCTCTCCGCAATAGAATCAAACATCATGCCTGGCTCTTAGAGTACTAAGTGGCTTACTTTTACTAATAGACTTATCCAGGTAAACTAATAATTCATATTCGTAGAATAACTGTTGACTTTTCATTATTCAAAAATTGTTTTATTTATTCGTCACTCTGTTGGAATTGGAGCAACAGGTCAATCACAAAAGCAATGTCATATTACAGCAAATATATTATTGCATGCAATACTGAAAGACTATTCTCTGATACATAATTAGTAAGTATCCATCCCGTCATATAGGTTGATCAGACCTGGGATAAATATCCAAACCAAAGGTTCTGAAAGAAGTCCTTAAAACATTCATTATTCCCACGAACGAAACACTAGGGTAATTAATTAAGAAAGTAGGTTCTAAACGCACATGAACCCCAGACATAAGCCGAAATGCGGGGCAAGCAAGGGTACTTGTGTAGAGGTATATGAATAAAATAAGTATTGTTCATGCTTAAAACGGATTTAAAAGTAAAACGCTGATACCAAGCTTAACTAATCGTGTACGTTTCATGGAATGTCCTTATTGGATAAAATACATTAACACGCTGAGGTGAACAACTTTCTCAATAATCTATTTACTCAGGCAAACAAGGAAGGTCGAGTTTTTCTTTTTAAGATTAAATTCAATTAAGGAAATGTGTGTGCATGAATTAACTTCTCACCGTACACTCTTTTCAATAATTCCTAATTCATAAGCTTTTCGATATACTGCTTTGCTACCCTAGCACGAAACCGGAAAACTCCTATATTATTCCCAGCCCCGCGTGTCTTAGGTATGTCAAGTGCAATATGATTTAAGCAGACTAATTAAAAGTATCTAATTAAAATGTGAATTTTAAAGGAGAAAAGATTTCATTCTTGTAGCATGATTGCCATTTACCCTTACTATAATATCTCAAATAAAATACAAAACTACTTAAATTTTCGACCTGTTCTTCCATCAACTAATTCGATAATGTGGTCTACTTTCCGATTTACGATGAAAATCATTTAATACACGCACAATTATTGCCACACTTTTTTGTGTTACTCACCATGAAATTCTTGCCGTGGAATTATGGAGAGTAGTAAGAAAGGGATGCACTCACCTGTAAAAAAGAAAATGTTGAGATAAATTTCTATAATTAATAATTTTCTATTATTTTACTCTAATATATTTCATAGAGCGTTAAAAGTAAACTTAAATTAGTATACTAATACATAATAATGTAGAAGCAGAACGATATCGGATATTTCTTGACGTAAAAATGGAGGCACTTTCAAAATGAGTTGAGAACCACTCATGTAAGGAAATAAAATTTAAGATATCTCTAGAACTTTTTATATATTATCAAGTTATCAAGGGCTTGATAGAATTAACTAAACATAAATCACACCCTATTTGCTTCAAAAAACAAAAAAATTCTAAAAAAGTTTCTCGGTCGTAAAGTGTGGAAGTTCACCCTTCTACCGTCTATTTGCGTACTTCTCGGTGGCGCTGTGTGCTGGTGCGAGCGAAATCAGTGTCTGATCGGAAGTTAGCAAGAAGATATCGTACAAACATACCAGTCCATTCCATACCAGAGAAAACTTTGGAGGTGGAAGAGAATAGAATTACTTCTCATTGATAAATAGGTAAGTATATGCTAATTAAGTCCTTAAATTCGAGCAATACTTCATTATTTATAGATTTCAATTCTAAACTTCATTGCACCTGCCATTCAATTTTGCTTAAATACCAATGGAATGTCAGATTTTTCAAGCATTAGGTGGCAAAATATAACATGGAATGAAATAACCCTTGATGTCACTGCTGAGAAGTCTTCCGTATACATGACAATTTTTAAATCTCATTAATGTAAATATCAATATCTTTACCACCATGTATAAAGTTAGTTGTATTTGTAGTCATTCGATTTGGTATCACAACAAAATACATTGAAAGTTCACCGCATATTTATTTAATGTTGGAATAATATATTTTCTTCATTTTCCAGGTTTATTAAATAGTATTCATCAACCGCAATTCCAAAACGAACTTCAATTCAAAAGGGAATGAAAGGAGACTAAGCAAAATAATTTATAAATCGAAATGTTGGAAACAAGTTCTCACATTGAAAAAGAGTAATGTTTTAACTTGAAGTGATTTATATACTAAATTCCTTTAAAAATTGAGTAAACTTATTATTACACTTCTCTATTGTCAAACACCTGATTGCTTCTTTGTAAAAAATATACTTCAAATTAATTTTTTGGCTTATCTACAATATTTTTTGATACTCAGCGCATTCTATATACCTCTCATGCTGCAGAATAATGAATTTTTTGACCAACTTTAGTCATAAAGTATATTTACAGACATTTAACATTTAAACAGATTTATCAAGACATTTAACCTGTCTTTTCCATAAAATTTAGTTAACTATCTTTAGGTTTCGCAGGTTTTTCACACTCCCATTCTTGTGGGTGTTTTCCTATTGCGCTGTATTTTTTTCTAAGTTCTAACTTAGGTTTTTAAACCCAAAAAGTATTTTTCTTCTTTACACTTTTTTCAAGCTCTTTTAAACTTCATATGATGAAGAGTTAGATGTAAGAAGAGACTTGATAGTCTCAATCTCGCCCTAATGAATTCGCATTGTTACTATTGTTATTATTATATTCGTACTCGAGTATAGACCTTAGGAACACAATACCTAGCCCCATGCAGCATGATCCCAAATGAAGTTTTGCGCAAGATCTCCTATTTTACATTAATTCATCGAATCACTTAATGTCAAAGAAGCTTATAGATTCGTAGCAAGAAGAAGATAAAATTAGCAATTCCAAGAACTTCACAAAATCGTTCTTAACACAAGAGATAGAAAAACATTGAAATCTACCAGCCTCTAACCAATCGCAGTTGCTTCTCGGACGTTAAAAATTCGCCGATTTATCAGGTGACATTAATGGGCGGAGATTGATTTATCGATCGGTCTCTTCCTCCGTCTTTTTAATTTTCATCATGTTCGAGCCTTGGGGCTTATTTAATAGTTTGCGTGGGCCGAATACATGAATCGAAGATGGGAGATGAAGCAGACCATATCTCGGAAGATTAGAGATTCAAGAGGGCAAGTCGGATCGAAGGAAAAATGCAGAAATAAATGAGAAAGGGAAAAGGGAAAAACGAAAGGCGCAAGCCGAAAAAAATGACGAACGTAAAAGAAGAAAAATGCAAAAAAGGGACAGAAAAATCGGAAATAGAAGGAAGACAAACGAAAGAAAGGGAAAATTGAAGAAATACGAAGTTTGGAGAAGTTTTCTTTTTTAAGCCAAAACTTGCCACCCCTAGTTTCAGGTTTTACGGAGCGGGAAGCTAACAATGGAGAGGTCCCTCCTCCGCTGCATAGATTAAAGAATCGAGAGGTGAGATTACGGAGAAGGCGTGCGAGATGCAAAGCAGAGATGGCTTGGGAGGGAGGGTTTCGGAAAAGTTTTTGGAAAATTGGGCGCGCACCCTTGGGTAACCTCCTTCCCCTAGAAAACTCCCTCTGCGCATACATATCGTCCATTATAAGGTATTCCCTGAAACACGTTGAGGAGTTAACGAAAAATTCTTGCGAGGTCACTCAGTTTCACGCGCGGCCGAATCCATGTAAACTGAATAAACGGCTTGGGATTGTCGATCGCCGGAGCGGAAAGCGTTCTTCCCTTTTCAGGGAGCGAAGATTAAGAAGGGAGGAAGGGAAATGAATACGATTTTGCGCTGAATAAACCTAAGCGATAGATTGGACGAGTAAAAGTGTGATAAGAAGTATAGAGGTGGAATAGAATGATTAATAAAGAGTACCGCACGAAGCTGACAAACTATTGTAAAATGAGGAGCTCTATAGCAGCATAAGTCTCATTTCTCTCCGTCGTTACATTTGCTCTAATAACCCTCGCTTAGTTCTCCAACCTTTATTACTTAATGATTAAACCTTGCCCTTGTCACCCCATAGCATTCACTTTTGTCTTTTTCGTGAATTCTGCACTAAATGGCTTTATTTAGTGATTCATGCTCAGTATGTTATTAACACAATTCCTCTACCCCTATTTCTTTCCATTGATTATAAAGTAAATACTCTTCCACCCCTTGAATATTTTAAAATTTTTCTATCAACTCAGCCAAGTGGGTAGAGTGTTCGCCTTTGGTGGAAACGGTCCCGGGTTCGATTCCCCGTGGGGGCCCTCATGTGTGTAAAGACATTAGTTATCGAAGCACTTTTAACAATACTTATACTTTTAAAAATATTTTTTAATTTCCTCTGTAACTTTCATTTTGTTAAAGTAATATTCAGATAAACAGTGTAAATTTTCACAGCACTGTTATTTCCTCTGACGTTTTTTTACGTTTTGTTATATTAAAGTTTTGGGGCCTCGACTAGGTGACATTGGAAGATGTTTTCCGCCCTTTACAGAAGTTTTCACATACTTAAAGTCGATATCCTTATTTTCTTGCACTGAGCTAAATGCTAAAATTTAATTAATTAGTTGCGAATGCTCTATTACACAGAATAAAAAGGCATGAAATGGACCTATATTCTCTAATAATCTATTGCTATATGTAATATTAGAAATCATTCAATGTCAATTCAATGAAAAAGTCGTCCTGAAGATAATAATATTAATATCGGAACATAAGTGACTGAATAATCCAGAGAATATTCGAAATAAAGCATGAAGGAACACTTGAGATCTGATTCCGTATTCCTTCCCGACTGCCTCTTATATAGGGCCAGGAAACTACTGTCTTATTCTAGGAAAAAAATCGTCAAAATGTTGGATAATATTCAGCTTTTATCTAAATTTATTCTTTTATCAAGCTATGAGAAGCACTACCGCTTATAAGAAAACTTAAATTTGTAATTTTCGACAACTTTCTAATTAACACGGTGATGTTTCTGCTAAAGAGAGATCCTGTTAGGAAATTAAGAATATTTGAGTTGACGAACATTTTATCGCTATTTTCCAGACTAAATAAACGACCGGTTATGAAGATACTCTAGCGAGGAATGTAGTAATTACCCAAGGAAATTGGCAATTTCTCGCTCACAAGTTGATAAACTGGTGATTTTCTGCAGCGTATACATTTATTGTTTGGGATATTATGTAAAACAATTTTGGCCAATGAATATGATTCCAGAACAAATTATTCCCACTATCGGAGGTATTATTGAGTATTTTTATTTTACAAAGGAAGAAAACGTTCGAGGTTTTCAGAAAATTCGCAATTTCATTTTTGGCCGCAAACCATTACGTTAGAGTACGTAATAGCTTTAATTCTTGACAAGCGATTACGAGACAACATTTTTCATTCTGCATACTTCAAAAATCCACTTTTTCGGAAATTCACGTCACACGCTGTTTGAAGGAAGCAACAGCGGGAGAGAGTAAATAAATGCGACTCCGTGTTGAGTAAAGCGAGTGGAGAGGGCGTGTTCACATATTATGCATTCAAATGAAGGGAACAACAACAGAGGGGTCGAAACCATTCTCGTGTCGAAGAATAGGGAAGCCTCCGTGCATGGCGAATGGTATCGCGTTTGTAATGCACGGAGGGAGGGGACGGGGAGTGGGGGTGGACTTCCAAGGCCACGATTGTTGTGAATCCGCGAGCCTCTTTCCAAGGTCACCACCGAATGGCTCATCTGCGACGTTCTGGTAACCTTGTGCGGTTTTATGCATGCTGAGGAATACGATAGGCTGTTTACACGCTCGCTTCCAAGTGAAAAACGCTGTCTTTTTTCTCCCCCGAAGCATTGCGGATAATCGCGAAATGGCTTCCTGAATCGGAATTTGAAGAGGTGTAATTGCGATCGAATCTGCGACCGCCGTAAAACGATACTTTGTTTATGCAGAAAACGTCTTACGAAAGGAATTCGGATTTTTCGAGATTGGGCGGAGCGCGGGTTGCCGATGCGCCAGGATACTTCTATCAGAAAGTTCGAAGAGAGGAATAAATGGAATTCTTGCGGATTGCAGTGGATAACTTTCTCGAGCGTAGGAAATTGCAGAATTGTCCTTGTTAGGTTGAATTGCAGATAGTGAATGCATGAGAGGCTTATTGAGGGTGACATAGAATGGTAAACAGATATCGAGGCTTAGTTTTAATCTTACGTTTCAAAAGCCAGGCCCCTCGAAATCTTTAAAACTCATCTTGATCCAACATATACCATTTGAACTGTAAATACATACAGTAATTTGTTAGATATCTAAACGGAAAAATTAGATATTGGTCATACAAATCGAAATTTGTGTGGCACTAACACTTTTTTCCTAACATTTAGTAGAGAAATCTGTTGGTTGAACTGATATCAAATGAAATAATTAATTGAGTGAGTGTATCATTGACAACAGTTGTTAAAACTCGAATTGATAAAATGTTTCTGACTAAAAAAATGAGTGATTGGTCGAAGAGGATAGGATTAAAAAGATTTAACGAATAGAGATTCTTCCGATTAAAAATAAAGGGAAAAAGTAAGCAGATAAAATCAGGCTCAGCTCAGATGTTTCATAGCTTTACATTCTTTGGCAATAAAACTTCATCCGCCTCTTTATCTTTGGCTTTAATTCATTCATCTCTAAACTGGACCCGACTCATCATCTCGAGAAAAATGATTTCTTATGGAAAAGTTACTGAAAGCAGTACTCTTGATTCACTCGTATCGCTTTCCAATAGCGTGTTTTCTGCCATAAAACTTCGTTGCGGAATATATTTAAAAATTTCAAACACCATATTATATTTCTTAGTATTGCTTTCCCTTCAAGCAGTTTTGTTCAGGACAAAGTTGTTTACTCATGAATTAACTTTCCAAAAACGTTTAACTATTATTATTTTTACTTCATCCCGTCATCTGAATTTGAAACATCAGCAAATCCTTCATTACCTTGGCAATACCGATCTTGATGAAAAGAAATTTTCTTTGAACAATTTGGGCCATGTGTGAAAATTAAATTGTACTCCCCATATAACAATCGTAATACTTATATCTTAGGATATGCCATTTCGCAAGCTTAAGTCTGGAAATTGTCGATTTCAAAATACCGTATTTTCAATATCACGAAAAGTCATGAACACATTAGATATTATCCTTCGCATATGCTAATTCCAAGAATGCGATAAAATCTTGAAAATCTTTTATCCCTGTAATGTAAAAAATATTGTTTATGCTCATAGTATGCTTTCTTGATTTGACTTCATAGATCACACATGTCAGATTTTCTTATGTTACTACCGAAAAGTTTTTGTTAGTTTTGATAACTTGTAAGTGAAAGAAATAATTATGCTGTCAAACAATTACAAACATTACAAAATTACAATTACAAGATTACAAAGAAATACCAAAGAAAAACAGCAATTTCCTTCTTTCTTCTCTCCATCACGACTGAACAATCCCTACGCGTCTTCATCTACATCCACAGCAAAAAAATCCACTAAGTGTTAGAACTACTTTCTTTGTTTATTTTAACAACAAGAAGAGAATACAAATCCATAAAACACAATCATCCACCTCATATACATAGACTCATTCTAAGGTACGCAAAGATTGGAGGTAACTAAAGCAAATTGAGTTTGTTCCACATTTAAAGCGAAATCCGGATGAAAAATAGCGAGAATCCAGGGCAGAATAGTTCTTTTCTCACAGCCCCAACCAATCTGCGCGCCACCTAGGCGCCTAAATCGCAACTTCTAACTTAAGTGGGTTAACCACATTCGCGCATACAATTCTTTGTTTGTTCCTTTTTTAACCTCCGACGCTAACTAATCCTTTCACTGAATGAAAGAGGGTTTTTTCCCCTTTTTCTCTTTCTAACGGAGATAATTTCCCAAGTGGAGGTCTTGAGATATTGCGGGCTTGCAAAAATTGCGGAAGGATTTATTGGCGAAGGGCTTTTCTTCGTTTGCTGGAAGTACTCTCGCTTACGCAGAGCGTTTGAGGCAGCAATAAAGCGGATTTTTATCACTCGCTATAGCGCAAAGGGAAGACTCAGCAAACTTCAGGGTCGAAGTGGGTCTGGAGATAAAAAACATGTGGAGCTTCAAATTTGGACTATTCGCAAACGAAAGTATATTTCTTCTTTATGGTCGCGTATATCTTTTGAAAGCTCTGAGAATCTGTATTCTTGTGCATCATTAGGATAAATAAGAATGAAAGGTGCTTTTTAGTCATATTACAGAATATTTGTTACATATGGGAAATGAATCGATCCTTTAAGTAAATGGGATAACTCAATTAGATTATACACTCAAAAGTAATGCGCAACCACATGACTCATCTTTGAAAAGGTGCGAAATTATGTAATTGGCGCTTTAAAGTCACGAAGAGTGAATATTGAGAGAGTAATCGATGTACGCATGTGTTTGTACCGCTCAATCAGGGATTATTTTCAGTGTAAAGTAATGTTTCGATTCAAATATTATCACGATAAAAGTAATTTTTCCATATATACACCGATAATGTAAAAGTACTACACCTCTCCAGCTATCAGAATTAATTCCAGCATTTCAGAATTCGTAATTACGTTTCCATCGCTCTTCTTTTAGACTGGATAAGGTTTTATTTATGAATAATGGCGGATAAATTTTCGGAAATTTCAATTTACCGGCGCATACCTTATTCCATGATTACGCCATATGCAATAAAAATAAAATGAATATAAAAGATTTACGATCAAGTTAATATAACCTGATGAGAAAATAGACCGTTGAAATACTTTAATATTTAAAATTTTTTAATATTTCTAATAATTAAATATTTTTAATGATGTGGTATTTCTTAATATTTTAATATTGGAAATTTTTAATACTACTCGTATAATTTGTGTAGTATAAGTTACTTTGAAAACATTTACCGGAATTTTATTATTCGATAAATTGCATAGATAACATAACCAACATTATTCACAAATCTACTATAAGTACTTGACATACTGACAATTACTAAAAGTACTGGTATGTACTATATTTATGGAAGGGATCAAAATAATTCGTCTAAATAATTTTCATTCCGCAGTTCTTGAACATGACAGTAGCACATCAACGATAGAACGCAAAGGCCCTGGTGTTTTGAAACAGATTCAACAACAGATGCGGTGACACTGAAACTCTTCCGTCAATACCCTTCCAATCCCCCTTCTGCAATTCCGCTGAGACCCTGCCTCTTACGCTACTTAAAAAAGGACGTAAAACCCTCGAAATGCATTTGCATACTGAAAGAATGGTCTTAAACCGCAGAAAGACCCCTCACTTACCGCCCAGCGGAGCATCTTATCTACATCTCCACTTTAATCTCCGCCAGACTTATCTCTGACGAGAAGTTCGACTGTGAAAACGCAATGTCGTCTATAAGAACAACGATTACTTGAATATGAATTATGCAGGGGAAAGATTTCATCGAGCTGTAAGGTTTTCTAGCAAACTTAAGTGGGGGGTTGTAGGGTTTTACGGGGGGTGGTTGAAGAGCGAGTTTAGGAGTGCTTCCTTGAGAGGGTCGAAAGAAAAAGGGATGAATTGAGTGGCGGAACTGGTCGAGAGGAGGGTCGAGAGTTGGTAATTAGCGAGAAGGGGCGAGATGCAGAGGCGTATATGGACCAGAAAGCCAAGGGGATAGGATTCTCTTTGCCTGCTTCCTTTTTTTCTTTCGCCAAGAGATACGGTCGTCCGTGGAGGCAAAGAGCGGAACGCGGCAGCGGAAAGTCGGGAGGTGTGGTTGAGTCATCTGCCGAGTTGGATATTCGGATTATTTTGCGAGGAAAGGGATTGCGATGTACTGGAGGCGGAGGGAACTGGTTCTGAGCCACTTCCCAAACTCGAACAATCTTCCAAGGCCTCTCTTTCGGCTGATCGCGTTTTGTTATAACGTCATCAAACTGGATCCTGTAATGACATTATCAAACTGTCAAACTTTTTATCCTCTATCCTCGCGCGATAGGATGTGATAAATTGCAAAAATCGCAGCATTTCGGCACCGATGTTAATTACATGGGCAAGGAAACGAAAAGACTAGTCATATTTCTGGTTCATTTGGCCATTAGAGAACGAACGGAGGCAAAAAATATTCTTGATGAGCAAACAAGACAGCATACGAAGAAAATGAGTGTCCTTGAATATGAAAAAACGTGCTGTGATGCTACAAGTTGTTATTGGTTTTCAGCAATTTCTCAAAGACGGCGGCTTATACGGAATGCGTTTTTTTGTACTGCATCCATATTCACCACGCAAAGAATGCTATTCTGATAAACATGGATTTCACTCCATTCTGCATACCGAGATGTTCGTTCCAAAATTTTTCATTTTATGAGGTTGATAGATAAATAAGAAATGATTTTATTACCAATGAGCACTACCCAAAATATCTGAAACGATCATTAAAATATTAAAATCATATCAAGGTTTTATGATAAAGGGAATCTTATCTAATAGTTAATAAAATATGCAATGAAGCCTCCTGCTCCAATGAATTTTTTTTTTCATTTTTGTACCATTAGATATAAATTTTAATGTGATTTATGAAGATATTTTATTTGGAAACATAGGTCTAAATTGTTGGAATCAAATTACTGTATTACTCTATGAAAATTGAAAAATATAACTAAGTGGAATTCTCTATCGGCTGTCAAACCGATTTTTCTGTGTGACAGTTTAAATCAAATTTGATTTTCGTCCAAGAGATTCTGTCCCAAGTTTCTTTTAATGGAAATCGATTGTCTTTCCTTTTTCAAATGTATAATTTTTGTATGAGAATTTTTTTCCATGGCAAACTAACGCGACAAATTTGTTATAATTTCAAGCATACTATTTTTAGGATAAGGACATGAATACATCACATATCACCCTAAAAGCAACGAGAGAGACCATCAAATTAGAGCGAAAAGAGATATGTCTTTGTTTTTCCTATTATGGCAATATAATTTAATTTATTTCTTACGAAATGAGGCCTTTCAGAATAAGATTATGACATAAAGACGGACCTCACACACTTAGGTCGTATCTGCTCGGTATGAAGGTCTTCTGCAAAGGTTATAAATTCCTCCGAGTATAAAATCCATTTTTAGCGTCTCGCTTTATCTCTTTCTGCTACATTATGCGACATTCCATTCCGCTCTTTCGGTACAGATCGCATGACAAAGAGACTCGGCGCCACGGCAACTGCTATGGTTGTCTCGGGATATATTTATTTGAGTTTTTCATCCTCCGCTCCATATTTCAATCTCGCACGCCGAGCGAAATCGGAGGGAGTCAGTTGGGGACCTTATTAATTATTGCCTTTAACTCTATGGATCACAGCTGAAGTAAGGAGCCATAAATATCTTCTCCCTCGAGCAGAAATATCAAAATCCCTCCCAGATTTATCTTTTCTGCCCTACCAATCATTTTCCCTGCTCACGCTCCAGTCCATCCCTCCAACACCTTATCCCCCTCTCATTCCAAATTTTCCATTTTCTTCGTGTTTTTCCATCATAGCTACCGTTCTTCCTGATATAGCCGCGTGAAGTTGTCACTATCTTTACTTAAGTCACCGCCGGGCGGCCTTCAAATTGAGAGTAGCATTGGGTTGCTTGTGGTTGGAGATCAAACATAATCAAACATCAGAGCTACGAAAAAGTTAAAAATAAATTGCTTTGATAAACTAAGTTCATAATCATCTTGCCCAAATTCGACTTTATGAAGCATCCCTTTCTGTTGCAAGAAATGAACACGTTCGTTGTTTTGAAGAATCTTTCGCAGTCTTACGTAATTAGTTGATGGTTTTTTCTTCAAGCTTATTTTTTAAGGGGTGAAAACTGGTGCAGAAACTTTAATCATAATAATAATCAGGACTTTACTGGATGATTTTCTGTCTTCAAAGACCACTCTTTTGATAAAACGAGCATAAACAGTCATGCCCCAACTGGCATTCGAACAAAGGACCTTGGTGTTGCTAGGGTGCACAATTAATAGTTCTCTAATTATGTAAACAGACACAGTAACTCTAATAGGACAGTTCAACAACGACCATAGCGGAAAACAATCCAAACAGGCCAAAATAACCTAACCTTTATTTTTAAAATAATGAATAAAATCATGATTTATAACCTCATAGAGTACTCTCAAACCGTGTGGGATTGGATCAGTGTAGTTGTTTGTTATTTAGGAATGCACAAGAGGTTACCTATTGGAAAGTCGCCGGGAGGTGCTGATAACAGAGAAGTACGTACAACATGCCTTCTTTAGCACTCGCTTCCTATTTCTCGCCTAACCTTCACTTAACCTTCACACCCACATTGCCAATTTTTAAGCGGCCACCTCTACCTGTCTGCCATCTTGAGTCGCGGGCCCTTCGGAATTCTCGAATCCTACCCGGGCGACTCTTTGCATAGCCAATTAGACGCACGTGGTACGAAGAAGGTGAGTGGGAGGCTGGATGGAGCCTCGCAAAAGTGAGACCATCCCAGCATTCCATTAGCAATATTTTTTCCGAAACGTTCGCACCCCGCAAATGCCGTCGGGTTTTTGATTAGGAGAGCTGATTCGTTGCGCGGTGGCATTTTGCCCTTTGGGCGAACCGGGATTAATCTACAGATGGAGGAGAGCCTCCTCTATCATGTTTGTTTTTGTTTTATTTTTAACTTAGAGAATCCTCGAAAATGTTTGTCTCTTATCACAGTCACCGTCATCAATAATGATGCTCACACCTTATTCTTACTTAGCACTTCCTGTATCATTCATTAGATATGAAATTGATGCGTCAGTTAATAAAGTATAATATCGGAGAATCATTAAAGAAATGAACCAGAAGAAGAATTACTATTAATCAGTTGATTGTCAAATACTAAGATTCTGTTATTTTGAATAAACGCAAGAAATAGACATTTACAAAGTGAAATGACTTAGTATGAAGGAAAATATATTTTGCTTTTACATAAATATCTATCCCTGCTTGATATTGATAGTTTATAAATATTCAAGTTATTTCAAACTGATTACAGCTAATTTTTTAGATAAGATTCTCTTGGGATAAATCTCAAGAAATAATTTATGATGAATCATACATAATGTTGAACTTCACATCGGAAATGTAGCAGTAAGTCTGAATATCGTCGTCTAAACCGGAGCTCTTTTCTTCGACATGAGGTACCTTTTCAAGGTTTTCTCTGATAGTATTACTGACTGATGAAAGAGTGGTTACCCAGGTACCAGGTACAGGTACAAATTACCAAATTGCATTTTTAACATTTTTACGCAAATGTATCCAATTGAACCATATAAATCGAAATTTTAAAACGAATCTTCTCTTGCGAGATTTGGTTGAATGCCGTTATAAATGAAATAATAAATATAACTTATACTTTTCCACAAATATATTTTTGGCTCTGCAACTAATGGTTTCGAACTTTAAGTTCATCGTCAGGCTTCAGAATATCAAAAATATATTTGTGGAAAATTATAAGCTTTATTTATTATTGTAATCAAAACTTTATTATCGTATAGAACAAAACATTGATATAATGATACAACACTTTGTTGAAGGTACTAAGCCGACACCGTAGTAATCAAGAACCGTAAAAATTGAGAGTTAGGTGTACTTTACAAAGGCGTGAAATTCTTGGCCATTTTCCAGAATTATTTGTCAGGAGCCTCTAGAGGAGATTTGTGCTATTTTTTCGTCCCTGTCTGAAGGCTGTAATGATCGCTAATTATTCACAGATCACGACCCTTTCCTTGACAGCCATTTTTCGAGTCAACCGCGCAATTCTTCTTATCTCTTCCTCTTTAACTTCAGAGATCTAAAGAGGAAAATATCGCAGGAAGGGGAGGCGAGGCTTTAATTAGCCCTAAGTGTTTCGCATAATTAGTAGCCCCTATTTAAATTTTATCTCCATCCGCGGTTCTGTACGGGGATATCCTCGAAGAGAACTTTTTTATAGACTTATCTCCTTCCCCTGTAAAAGTCTCGCTTGGAAACAGAATGAGAGCAGGGAAGTAATTAACGCCGCTTGAAATTTTTTCTCCGAAGGTTTTCGGTCGTTTAAGAGAAACGAAGAGTGAAATCAAGATAGCTTCGTGGAGATGTTTTATATCTGAAAGGAAGAGGAAATCGGCGGGAACTTCGCTTTTCTTCGCGCCCTCCTTTTATCTCCTGACTAAACGATCGCTTCTAGAAAATTCAGAGGATTTTTTCAGATCGCTATCTGCGTCTGACGGTTAATTCTTCTCGCTTATGTCCGGCGCTATTGTTGTAAGTCACGCGAAATTCAGTTTGTACGGAATTGATGAAGAGATCGGCAAGTTTTTGATATGGATAAATCATTCAATTTATAATTTAGGAGCAGGAAGTACACATTCTACAATTTTTCAGAAACAACTCTTTTTAGGACATTTCCTCACTGAGATGATAGATGAGTGTTGCAATTTATGGTTATGGAATGGTGATGAATTACTCATTTTAGATGTATTATTGAAGGAGTTTATAAAATTCTACGAGTATTTTAGGCTGACACCATTTGTGTAATGTACTCTTCCATTGCGATGTATTAAAATTTAGTCTTGTCTCTCTATATATACCCCTATATAGGGGGCTGAATTGGCTACTTTGCGCCTGGGAAAATATATATACCTACTCCAAAAAGGGAGTATATTAACAAGAATAACATAGTTCCTTCAATTGACCCAAATATTTTCCAAAAAAATCTTTGGAATGTAACTTTGCTCCAAAAATTATATTGAATAACCAATGATAATATTACTTAATACCAACCAAACGAACGATTTAGATGGAAAAAAAATTTCCTGGGTAATAACATTTACGGAAGATATTCTCCATAATGGTAGGCTGAAGCCATGAATCTACGTATTAGAGGATTTGTAAAACATCACTTTGTTAAGATGCATAGGAATATATCATTTTCGCTACTAGTTTTACTCAAAGAGTAACGAACTGAAGAAGGAGTTACATTGTTCTTGTGAAACTTAAAAAAGTGATTTAACTATGGGACTATGAGATGAACTTCATATTCTTTCAACTTTAATTTATGCACATTAGTATCTTGAGTGGGCAAAATAATGATATTTCAATGCTATTCTTAGACAATGTACAACATTACCTTAAAACCTCAAAATTACCTTTTTCCTTATACGTAAAATTTATCTTAATACCTTATTAGAATGCAAGAAATGAAGTAAATATTTATAGACAACCTTAGTTTAAATACTTTCTTGAGAACCTGTATCTTAAGAAATACTATACCATAATGTATTACTTTAATTACTAGCAGTTATTGTTTACAAGGTTTAGGAATATTGAGCGAATTAGGTAAAGGAATAGACTATAAGGGAAAATCTTATCAGATACACATAAAACTCTCATAAAATAAGAAACGTTGTTTAATGAGACCCGAAAAAAAATCAAGTGCTAAACCCAACCCGACCTAACCTTGACTTGAGAGTTGGACGCAATCCTCATTTCCTGCAGACGTTCTCTCATTTGAGATGTAACATCAAACGACCGCTGTAGATGGAGTGATTCCCTGACCGCTTCTACCGAAATGGGATGCCATGAACCGCGGACAGATGTAGATAGTGAGCTGCTACCGAAAGCAATTCATGGAAACTGAGTGGAATTTACTTCATTTACTCGTCAAGGAAATTAAACTTCCTCTCCCATTAATGTAAATTTCGGTCTTTAGGAAATGTATGTTTAGGTTTTCGAATTTATCTATGGCTGCAAAACTATCGTAGACTCTTTCCGGTATCCAGAATTTTTAACAATATGATGCGTTAGGGCCACTCAAAGTTTTGAAAGGACACAGCAAAAAATGCCTGAACTAGTGGAGCTGCTATTTAATTGTCTTAAATACGCAAAGCTTACCTATAAAGGAATAAGTAGAGTATGCTAATATTCGCATATACGCGGTAAGAGAGTAAATGGTGAGGATGTTATCAATTTTGGACGCCTTGCATATGTGTTGGTAGGCCAAAAATTCCTTTATCAGGTTGTAATCGTTAGATCTCAGTGTTAAATTCTAAAACTTATTCATTCATTCCAGATTCATTAACACCATAAACTTAAGTTAAAATGTGTAAGTATTGTAAATTTTCAAAGATATAGCTAATCTTACGCAGTAAAAAAATCGCTAATATATTACTATATAAGCATTAAATATCCTTCTCCGTTCTAAATATACACTTGCAACGCATTCTGAGTTAATAAAGGAGTTGTGTTTTGAAAAATAAAAACTTCTCTGCATTGGAGAAATCACAGAGACGGCTCTCCATAAGCTGAATAATGCTAACAAAAATAAGTGGTCGCGAATTAAGAAACTCATAATGTGAGCAAAAACGCGCTAATTTTTTGGACGAATGCAAAGCTACCTAAATTTGGCGCTGAAGTGGTAATTGTATTTACAACAGAGTTTCATGGGCGAAACACGCTCCCTGCTGTTTTTATATCGTTGCCAACCGTAAAAAAGCACATTCTTGAAAACTGCCTGTTCGCCCTTATATACATGACTAAAGTAACGTTAACGGGTACATCACATCATGTTAAAGAGAAATTTAAAGCTCGAATAGGTCAATGCCAAATACTCAGAGATAATAACAAGGAGTTATTTGTTGTAACATGCAATACATAGCGAGGTCTCCTTTTATGACAATGATGAAAATAAGAACCTCTTAATTCGTAACATTACATGGATAGTTCAGCTACCTGACAGCTTATCTTGTATGTTATGGAGTCATTATTTTCCATTTCAGTATAAAAACAAGTGAATCGTTAGATTAGACAATTTCTGATGAAGCTATCTTTTAAATTTTCAGATGAGATTTACATTTTTCATTACTTATTTACATTTGCTATAGAAAACGTTATATAAGTTTTCCTCATGCTTTTGCAGTTATTTTCCCAGAACTAAAATTATAAAATAGACCAAATACAATGTAGGTAATGGTCTTTTTTGAATTCTACTGTCTAAGGTTAACAGTTTCTTGTTTCAAACGCAACCAGTGAATTGATATTTATTGTTGAAAACTGCAACTTACCAAGTTTTAAATAACTTCTAAACAGAAAGATGAAGTTCTTTCCCGGTGAATATAATGTATGTGAGTATAATGAATACTGCAGTATCCTGAAGATGGGTGCGCACCCGAAACGTTGACCTTATGGCAGGAGGCCACCCGGTGTGAAACCCGAAAACTCTTTCTACAACTTCTAAACAAATTGAAATGAGCAAATGTAAACATATTCAATCACAGTACACCTATTCCGAAGCCATTATCCCCGGCTGTCGATAGCTTTGTCTCTATACTTATAGGCAACCATCAAAACATTTCCCGAAGAATTTAAGAGTATGAACTGCGCTAATTGTCGAGCATATAAAAAAATCAGTGTCATCATGTAGAAAAATTGAAAAGAATAAATGAAATACGCAATAAAAATGACACCCGACTATAATCATGTGAGGATATTTATCTTTCCAAACAATACGAGTCTTCGGCAGAGAAAGGTGCAGAATTTAGAACGAGGAATGAGAAGGAAAGAAAAAATAGCTGAGGGCAGAGCAGAGCTGGAATAATTCATAGATTGTCTGGAATACATCATCCGTTTAGCGGTAGGGAATGGGGCCAAATCTGCAAGAGAGTAGAAGTCACGTTATGCGGACTAGACGTCTTCTAAGTACATACATAGGGAGACAACGGAAGATTTACAGTGAGAGAGAGCGAAGGATAAACCCGAAGAAAATCAATCCGTCTATTTTTTAAGGGGAGCCAATTTCCTGGCGATGATAAATCAATTAAAAAGACATTACTGTTCCGTCCGGCGCTCCATTCATGATTCTTAACCCCCGACCTGTCGTCTGTGTATTGACTCCTAGACTTGGGAATGGAAATATAGGAGATGAAGCCGGTTAAAGGATCGTATACGAGAACACGAGGATTAGGAACCGAAATAACGTGGTTGTTTGTTGTTACAAGAGGGGACATGGTGGTGCCCAAATAAGGAAAATAACTCACAACCTGTCTTTCAGGCTAAGCCAGATAGTTTTTGAATCATCCTAATAAGTAATTCTTCGAAAAGTTGCCTTCATCTAAGCGTAGACAGGCATTCAGAAAAAGAAATTTTGAAAGCGAAATTAAGAAGGGAAAACAATGCAAAGGAAAATTAAAAGTACAAACATAATCAATATCTTGGTTAGATTTCACTCTTGGTTGAAATGTGTAGCAGATTTGGAAGGAAGGAAATAAAAGTTGGTTATCCTCATATAGAAGATTGAGAAAGTATACAATAACACTACCGATCACTCATTCAAAAATTCTTACGGAGCTGAAAAAATGTTAAATGACTTCAAGTGTTTTTTTCTGTCGTTCTTTAAGTAATTATGTTAGTAAAAATATCCTGCAATCTTGACGAATTTATTTTTAAACTTTTGTGATATTTGATATGCTAGAACAGTGTAATTGTTGCTTTCTTCAGTTAGGTTAACTGACATGGCTACCTCTATTTTTGCTATGTATAGACTGAAACAAAAAATGTTTTAAAGAAATAATCGTCTCGAACCCTAAATAAATGATGGATAAATCACACTGTCGAATTTTCTTTTAAAGACATCAATAATTCATCCATTCAAATAAGTTTTGAATTGAATCTCCCGCAAACATACTTCTACTTGTTTAGAACTACGTTCTTTCGGAAGGAAGTGACCCAGAGGTAGGCAATAAAAATAGATCAACACTTGAATAAGAGATCAAGAAATAAAGAGTAGGATAGGAAACGATAGGAAATTTATGTTGGATTTTTTCGCACAAGATAGAGGAAATGTATCTTTCGTTTACCTCTGCTTTGGACTTTTTCACGGTTGCGATGCTGTCAAGGAAAACTATGAAGGTCAAAGAGACGCTGAAAAACTCATTTACGTATCTCTTTATTGAATACTATGAAGAATCATTTATAAGGTCATTGTGCTGCATTTACATGAAGGTTTTCCACTCATAAAGTTCTGTTTTTTATTAAAATGAAAGGAAAACTACCGTATTCTTCATCTAGCCTAGTAATCCTCAATCTCTGTAAAAAGATTTCGGTAGTTAATCGTGGAGGAGAGTTTCAAAACCGCGTTCGTACTGAAAATAATACGAACTGACGTGAAGGAAATGGCAATTGATTTAGAGAATATTTGTAAGGAAACAAATATCGTTTTAAGGTGATATAGGATATGGATAATCTAGGAGAAAATTGAGGTAAAGAAATAGAATGATATAAAGAAAATTAAAGGAGTGATACAGATCTAAAATACAAAATTATATAGAATCTTAACAGACCGCGGTGGCGGAGAGGTTAGCTAACTAGCTCTCAAACCCCAAGGTCCTGGCTTCGAGTACCACCTAATTCAAGTTGTTTTGTTAGGGAATGATTTTTTGTGTTCGTCTATTGTTATTGTTCGTGTCTCTTCTGTAATAGTGCAATAAATGGACCATTTTGGGAGCACCGGAAGAAATAAGTACAGGAAATGCATCATAATAAAGTAGAAAAGGTGAAAGAGAGCCGGAAAAAAGGTAGCAACAGCGAGGAAGATAATCGACGAAAATAGGGTGGAATAAGGACACAGAGGGGAAAAAGAAGATAATGAGGAGTGAGGGGAAGGTAAAAAGGGAGATAAAGAGAGAGAGAGAGAGAAGGAAAAGGTGAAAAAAGTGAGCTCGCCAAGGTCAAGACTTACGAAAACAAGACTCAGATTGAGGAAAAGATTCTCCCTCTCATGGAGCATGGAGAGTATGAATATTGAAAAAGCGGTTTAATCTTCTCGAATTTCTACGGAACGGAAGTTGCAGTTGTGTCAATCTAAGAAGGTAGTCGAATATCGCAACACTTAAATGAGCAAACTCACAGGGGCATACTCAATAAACCATCAAAGAAAGCCCAGTCTTATGGGCATTTCGCCTCTCCAGGGACCGTAACAGAATGAACAGAGGCACTAGCCAAAGTCAAGGCGGGAGAATACGGTTGAACATCGAAATCTAATAGTCTGTTTTAGGGTTTTATTAAAATTTATATCGGAATTCATGAGAGCATCTATATTCTTATATATACAAATTCTCTCAAGCATTGAGACCATTATTGGAGCTGTGAATTAGTTTTATTAATAGTTACAATGTGGGAAAATTCCACCATAGGCAACACTGGAGTGGAAGAACTTACTTAATTTGAAAAGTATTCTCTAAATCTAGTGACAACTCGTCTCCTAGACTTTCCGATGTATTTTAAGCCAAAATCAATAAAATTTATTTCTAAATTCTATTCTCTCTGGCCGGACTTCGTGGAAAGACATTCTAAATATCCACAAGATGACTTACATCTTGTGGATATTACAAAGTTTCACTTATTCATTTACAACTTATTGCCTAAGTGTAATGTGCTGTCTTTATCTTTGGTACTACCTAGTGAATTCTTAGTATTAAGGCTGCTAGAAATGGATACAATTATGTTTTTTTTTAAGTATTCAATTCAATTTCAAAACACCCTTCGTGAGGTGTGGGTGGTGTGGCAATTTCATATCAAGTTTCGTAGACGAATCAAAAGTTAGAGAAAGGGTGGAGTAATTTCTCTAATGTGCCATAAATTTGTCTTTTGACCAATATGAGAATGAACTAAGGATCAAAACCCAGCTGCAATGCAGTGCCTGAAATAAAACTTAACTCCCTGTTAATCCTGGTATTATCTAGCGGTAGGCTTATCAGTTTATGAACGAGACGATAGAAGGCAATTTGCTTGGGGTGAAAAGAACAGTTTGGAATAAAATTGTTAAAAAAGGTGGGCTTTCTATAAATGTCAAAATGACTGAATGAATGACTTATTTTTTTATTAACCAGGTTTCACGTTAAAAAATTATCTATTTATTTAAAAATAATGTAAAAGGTTTAGTGCATCTCATAATTTCAAATTTGATCACTAAATGCTGCGATGCACTAAAAGAGAAACTAATTCATAGGTTCAGTGTACAGATAAAACCATATTTCATATTTACGGTAAATACAGCAGGTTTATTTCGGAGAAGCGTTAGTTATCTCTTAAAAGCATTTTGAATCATCCGAAGAATTTTTCATGGGTTAATTCATTTAGGACCACGTACTGCTTTCGTGCTAACCACTTGGCCTTGGGAAAATAAACATCTCAATAAACAGCTATAAATTTGCTGGCATAATTATTAGCGAAGCATTTATTTCATTTTGACCGACATTCATGATCCTCTTGAGTCACGACATTATAATGCAGTTAGAACATCGAATATCGCCAATTAAACGTTTTAACATTGCCGCACCTGGCAGCTGTAAACATCGGAGTCGGTTGAAGCTTTTTTAATGGCAGAGCATCAATCCCTTGTTTCCATGGAGAAAAAATATCCCCACCCGAAAGATGTTACCGAGAGATGATGGATATGCGACCTTGAATTCACCTACTAAGCCCTTCCTACTTCTACTTGCCTCTTTGACGAGCCAGGGCGCTCGAACATGTGGTGAATGGGAACTATCTTGTCAGATCCCATGTCTGTTTCATTTACGGCTGCACAGTCACTGTCCAGACGTCTCCAGAGGGGCATGGATACTGACAGATTTTTCTAATTGCCATCTCAAGGTGAATGTAACGAGCAGAGTTGATTTTGACTACAGAGAAGATTGCATATGTTATGAGCACAATGTACATACGCCGACAGTTTCTAAATGTTAATTATTATCATGGAAAATATTTAATATTCATTGATTGAGAAAACTCAATTGGTGATAACTTTGCATAAATTGAAAACTTCATCATAAAAGAGAGCCGTCAAATATTATAATGATCTCTAATAATTTTATAGTGAGTACTGGTTAATTGAGTTACCTAATATTGTTTTCCTCAAAAATACGAATATAAAAAACGAGCATAATGTACAGGATAGAGAAAATAAACGATTTATGAAATTTAAGGTTTCTTATACTCATTATGGATTCGAACCCGGGACCTCAGATTTGCGATGCCTGCATGGCGATTCCTACGCCACCGAGGCAGGCAAAGTTATTAGGGACATGATTACATTAAACCTTTCTATACGCCTTCGACACATTATGGATTAATTTAGAACGTTTAGTGAGAACTTAGATATAGAAAATATGTGGATTATATCTAAGCTTTTTATTTATATGCATCACTTTCTATACTCTTATTTTCAGCACGACTTGTCTGTTATGAGCCTTGGCAGCCACCATCGCCATCTTTTCTGCCAAATTCCTCTTCATTGAAGCATAAAACGTACATACAATAGAATAATTAAACAAATTTGAAGGCGATAAGCTCATTTACGACCGAAAATAGTCTTCGCGTTAGGATGACCAAATTTGTCATCTTTTATCCCTCTGGAAATGGCTATCAACACAGCTAATGTCGGTCACAAAAAAAGGCACTCTTGTTCAATAAATCACCAACGAAATGAAAACTACCTGGTTCTCCGATATATATTTCAATCACAGGAAATAATCGATGTGGATAGTTTGCCTGGGGGTGAATCTTCAAGGACAGAAATACAAGGTTATACATATCGTAATCAGTAATTTTTTAGGAAATTCAAATAAAAGTGTCAAAAATACACATAAACGATTAATAAGATGATTCTATTGACTAATACCCGTTATTAAACACAATAGTTGTGTAAGTGGAGGATTGTGTAGCTGAGGATAGAATTATAGGCTACAATAAAATTATAGGGTATTCGTACCATATTTTGTTGAAAATGTTAATGAAATATGTCGATATCTTAATTGCCAGGATTTCGAAACGACTTTTCTCCTCAAGGTCACCCCAAAACGTTCCAGAAGCATACTTAGTAAACAATGGAGAATCGGACAGTTGGAAAATTTCTAAGGTATTAAAAAAATGTGTTCACTCGCGGTAATACCAAATACCCTTTGAATTATCGAAGGCCTTGAGACTTGCGGGAAGCAAGAATAAAATATCTCCAACCTCATAGCGTGTACTCGTGGAACAATAATTATACTACTATCATATAAGACCTAAAAAGTGCGGCTTGGTATTGTTCTTTGAAAATTTACTCACATTGTCACTGTCGTAAACATGTTTACACTTTCTTTTGGATTTAATTTACATGAACGATTCCGATATGATTAATTGGGAAGAAAATGATAAGCCGCAGTAGATAGCATGTTTATGCCAATCGCTATAGATATGCCACCTGCAATTACATAGATTATTGAAATTGAAATTATTTCTTAAGCAAATGAGGAGATATCAAACATTAAGAAGAGCCTCTCTTTAGAATAAGTTTTTCATTTCATTAATTAGATTATTCCTCATTAATTACGAAAGAAATCATTTAATAAGTTAATTAAATCTCCGATTTAAGAAGTATGATGTGTTTTCATACATTCACAACCATCATACAGATCATTTAATGTTCATCATTTAGCAAGACTTCTATGAGCTGCTGTAATTTTTTACCAACTTTACTTCGATTAACTTGCTGCAATTTGGAAACAGGTGTAGGCCATGACACAATTCATGTTATATTAATAAAAAGGCAAGGCACCAACGCGTATTTGAATTTGAACATGTATATGAGTATTTGCCATACTGAATACCGATGACTAACTCGCAGAGACAGACTTTCAAGGTCTCTCTGTATTGCCTTCTTGACACACTCCGCGAAATAAGGCGAAAGGATGTTTGGTACTCTTCTCCACTCCCTTTGAAAACAAAAGGTGACATCTTCTTAATCCGTATCGTAATCCATTTTGGGCGCTTGGAAGAGTTTTAATAGCCAATTTATATGCAAATGAGATTCACAGCACAATGCCGCATAAAGGACGGATTAATTTCATTCTGATAAAAGTAAACCCATAGGATATGCGCAAAACGCAGCACATTTAATATAAAATTATGCGCCCTCCTCATCCTTTAAATCAAGACTTTGCACTCTTTCGCGTCCACTGGAAGTTAAAGCTTCCACTATCTTTTATTCATTTGATTCAGATGATTAAGAGAGCAGACTGATTGCAAAGTTGTTTATATGATATACATTACTGTACTAATTACAGGGGCGCAATCACTTGGTGAAACGGTATATTTTAGATCATTCAAGCTCCGTGATTAGCGACTGTTACAGCAAGATACAGAGCTCACGGATATTACCATTGATATGAAAGATTAATATGTTTATATTGGTATATATTTTGAAACTTTTCATAACCCTATTGCAGAAATTTACTGATAGCATTAGAACCAAATAATGTAATCGATCGATGAAACCGTAACTGAATGAAACTTCATAATGGTAATGAGAGAAATATAACCTCGGTTTCACATGAAATATTTTAACGGCGACTAGTTTCAGCTACAGTCATCATCAGGCCTATTACTCCTGGAGATGGTTAAAAATAAACGTCGAAAAGAAAGTTTTTTTACCACAGAATAGTTCCCATTCCTTATTTCGGTAACATTCAGTTACAACTCCACGTCATGTCGTCGATACCTTCATCTGAGCGCTAAAAAGCCAAATTACCTACGGCTTGCAACCCCTTATGTATTCCGTCCCGAGCACTTCCCCACAAAACAGCGTATAAATTTTATTGGACACGTACTGAGAGGAAATTTTACGAGAGAATTATATCTTACTGAGTTATGAGTGACATCCCAAAGCTGACGTTCAAAATCCCGCATACTTTATGAACTTTTTAAAGTTACCGACGCGAAATATTAGCGCTTCTGTGTACTTTAGATGTAAACGAAAGGGAGTGGAATCGTAAGAAGCTTATAAGAAGGCGAAATAAACTCGGGGTGGAATAAAAGGGTGCGGAATTAGAAAGATAAAACAAGAAACCTGATAGGTTGAGTGGATGCCGCGGGTAAGTGTAGGGGGAGTGAAGATCGTAAGTAGGGGAAGAATTGGGAACATTAAGAGTGGAGATATTGACGGACTTTGGAAGAAAAGATGGAGAGAGATTTGAGAGGGGAATGGAATAGCGAGGGCGTTACCATAGAAATGGTGGGGACAAGAGAGCAAGTCTTAGAGGCGAAAGTTAATGGCATTTCGGTGCGAGAACAATGGAAGCATTTTGGTGGGGGAAAGAAGTTGGACAGAAGGAGAGGTAAGGGAACAGGGAAGGAGATAAGAAGATAAAGGATATTAAAGGACAGTGAGGACGGAGAGATATCTTCGGACAAAGAAAAGAGGAGAAAACATTAATGAGAAGAAGAAGAGAGAGGACCGGTAAGAGCTTGAGCAAGCAAACCGACTGCCCAGGGCGATCGGTTCAGTGGACAAGCAAAGCAGACAAAGAGGAGAAGGAAGTGGTTGGATAAAAACAGGATGGACAGGGGGAAATAAGAAAACAAGAAAAAGGCAGAGGCTGAACTTAATGGCTAGAAGAAGACTGCCCAGGGCGCCAAATTATAGGCAGAGCCGATAGTGGGACATACAAAGCTTGGAGATGTGATTAAATTTCGCGTAAAATCAGTTTCAGACATAATTCAAACTAGAAAAGGGATGAGATACGCATGGTTCACATGCTTTAAATTAAGAAGAAGAAATTGAAAGAGAAAAAGTCAGTCGCAGCCGGGAATCGAACCCGGGTCTCTCACTTTCCGGGCGGGTGCTCTGTCCTCTCAGCTACACCACGACAGAACAGTTCTGTCGTGGTGTAGCTGAGAGGACAGAGAACCCGCCCGGAAAGTGGGAGACCCGAGTTCGATTCCTGGCTGCGACAGACTTTTTCTCTTTCAATTTCTTCTTCTATAATTCAAACTGGAAAGGACTCCTAGATTTCGAATCTATCTCTAGGGTGTCTAAAAATCGCATCAGTTAAAACATGTAGAACTATACAGTCCGATTCCTCCCAAATATTCTTGTTTTGTTAACTGTCCTATCATATCAGTACTTCTTAACCAGTATGCCTCGAGAAAATATTTTACCGTATTATAACCAATAATTTTTTATGATACTACCGACTTAAGATGGCCGCCCAGAGGCAACGATCACCACTGTGTTGATTGTTGGCTCCTTATCAATCGACGAACACTTAAACTTTTTGGCGTAGTTCATTGTTTATTAACGCACTAATTCTTGCGGAATGTCTTGGTTGTAAACTCATTCTCTCTCGACTCAAATAAATCGTCTTCATATCTATTATTGCCGTGTACGACTCCATTTTCCACATTCATTTATTATTTTGTTCATTTCAAAAGCTATATTATTCACTTAATACTTTAAAATATTCACTATTTATATCTTCATAACAAATCGTCGTATTGACGAAAAGCTACGTTTATTACAGTTGTACATTTCCGGGTTTTCTTTGAGATGTCCTCACGAGCCTCCGATTTTCAGCCATTGATATTCCTTTGGCTGCCGCGCCTTGGGGCGGTTGCCGTGCGTATCATCTGAAGCAGACCCTGTTTAATGGTGAAAATATTACATTACAAGCTTACGAAAGAGTTAAAAGATGTAGATTTGGGGATTATTGTATTGCTTTGCGCAGCTGTGGTCTCCTCAGATCTTTTGATAAAACACTATTTGAGCCTGTTTTCAAATATATAGTCAACGCAATTTGCTTCTTAAATCCCACTGTTTTTATCCTTTTTACATTTGACGACGTTGTTCTGAAGTTTCTTAATTTCTGATTCACTGACTACGGCCAGAGGCCTTTCTTCACTACCATTCAATTTGGGGATTATTCTGTGTACATCTATTCGACTGTTTTTTCGACTTTCGATTCGATTCGAAGTTTTATTTCGACATCTTTTAACTCTTTCGTATTCTGGGGGAGGTGTTTCTGCCAAAATCTACACTAAGGCTTAAAGGGTGGATTTTATCTATTGGTAAACAGCCGTGTCTCCGAATTCCAGCAATTACAAGCTTGCTTAAATTTTAAAGTAATTATAGTTTCCGGTGAACTCGAAACAGTATATATGAATCAAAACTTTTCATATCAATCAAAACTTCAGCCAATTGTTCATGTTGTTACATCTAAATGAATACGAATTGAACTGGACAAACAAATATATATCGAAGTGTGACGAGATACGAGTTTCGGTGTGTCAATTTGTCGTGAAGGGATTAAAAGTTGGAATACAAAGGACAATATTAGCGTCGATAGGGCTCTTAAGGACATACATATGTAATGTATACTCTTTATAAAAATATTATCTAGTATGTCATTGGAATCCCGACCCTAATCAGAATCGATTCGATGTTGTAAAAAAGTTTGCGATTCGAGTGTCCAAGCTATCAGTCACATGTTAGTATTGCAGTCAGATGAGTCCGTCACTAAAACGACGAGGGTAGAGTGCGGAAAAATATGTATGATGAAATATAGAGGGGAGGATATTGCCTAGAGCGCCTGTTTTTAGTACGAGCAAAACGAGCGAAAGCAAAAAGAATATATATTACTATGGGAGAATTCGATCCCTGAAAACAAGGTCGTATGGAAATATTGGGGAGAAAGATTGGCGCGGAGACCCTTAGGCAGAAGGGGTCCGTACGTAGCAGAAGGGATGTGTCACATGGGAACCCTTACTAAAACACAGGAATATTTTATGACGTGATTGGAGCGACGAAGGAACCCATCAGCAGGGACTCTAATATCGACTGGGACAGAGAAGGGATTAAATTAGATTAGGCTGTATTCAGACTGAGATTAGCGTTCCATTTAACCCATTCTAAAATAGCATAAAAAGTTTATGGGAAAAGTAAAGTAAGGAAATATGAATACATTTTTAAAAGTTTGAAGTCCTAGGGAGGTAGAAAAGGGTTATAATAGAAGCGGAACATGAACGCACTAAACCAAATTCTGACCTGGGATGAACGTAAGCCCCTTAAACTTCTAGTATCTATTCGAATCTATGAGAATGCAAACGTACCTATTCTATAATATTAAATTTCTATTTCACGGCTTTATCGAATTTACCATTCGCTAATCTTACAGACTTTTCTCCCTCCTTTAAAATACATACGAACTCGTATTTCTAATTCCGTTTGAAAAACATAGGATGTTAAGCTCTGTGATAACGTGTTTACTTCATTCAGACGACTTTCATCTAGTATCTATTATTAATGACCACTAGTTCATGCGGACTAAACTTAGTGCAAATAAACGATAGATAATATTTCAAATTCTACGGCATATTTATAAATATTATCAGTAAATTCTATCATGGAAGGCCGTACTTCGTGGAAGGACATTCTAAAGATTATGAAAAATTAAACTTCGTAAACTTCCACACTATTTGGTTTTATTTTCGACCGGTTTCGGCGCAAAGGCCATCTTCCTTTGCGCCGAAACCGGTCGAAAATAAAACCAAATAGTGTGGAAGTTTACGAAGTTTAATTTTTCATAATCTTTAATATTATCAGTAGTAGACCCCACAATTTAATGCTGTTATTTACCGCTTTCTTGACTGTTGACTTTACTCTTTCGACCAACATTTAAACAAAATTATCGACGATAAGTCGTTATTTCACTCACATCAAGTGCAGCATTATTCACGGGTGTCTTTAATGCATAATTTAGAATAAGACAGTTCCTATGAACAATATCAATTCCATATTTTGTTCTTTCAGAAGAAAACAATCTTACAACTCAGACAATTGTCAGTAAAGGTTGTTGCATCCTTAAGGATCTTAACCTTTACTGGCTTACTGTCTGAAACCTGTCAGATACTCTTTTACTATTGCTGAGACTTTAAGACTACTGCGTGTGAGAAACAAACAAATACTGCATAAAGAAAGTTAATTAGTCATAAAATGTTTATATATTTATTATCATTTCTTTAACGAAAACATGAGCCCTCCGTTATATCCGTTTTATTAATTTGGATTATTACGGACACAAACGGCGAACATAAACATACATGCCCTAGCCCGGAAAATACGGTTAGCCGGGTCTCGAACCCGGGACTTAAGTGTAAGAAAGCTAGCACACTAACCATTCCACCACCGAGGTCATTAAAATATATATTGCTATAATAGTGTATTACGTATATTTTTATGATATTCTATATTGTAAATGAGGCTATTTTTATGGTGTATGTATCCATCGTTTACCGTAGTATTAGTAATGGGGGCCAAATGAAGAAACACGAATGAATACTCATCTGAAGTGAAGGCGATCTTCCAATGGGAACGCGTGCACTTTGGAGGAGTCATTTCAGTCAACAAAGAAATACATTCTGAGAAACTAGCCATTCGGAAACTTGACCGACAAAAATCGGGAGAACTTACATATTCCTTTCTATAGAGATGGGGTTGCAAAATGTATGCTTAGGAGGGGAAGAAATAAAGGATGCGAAGAGGAGAAGGGGAGATGGATGGAGCCAAGGATGGAGTTGATGAGGGGAGGCGAAATGAGCCTGAAGTGTGACATAAAAGGAGATAGAGAAAAAGGAAAGAATAGGGGGAGTTGCGAGGGGGTATTAAAAAGAGAAACTGGAGTAGCGAAGAGTAGAAAAAACAAATGAAGGAGTTGGAGCGGTATGCTGCGGAAGAGAGCCTCTTTGGAGCCGAAAAACCTTTGCAAACAATAATGGCGGAGGTTTTTGAGAGTGAAAAGACGATGTGAAGGGAAGAGAGGAATTTTTTAATCAAAAAATTAACGGGTTCAGCGGTGCAGCCGACGCTTGCGGGAAGTTTTACTTTTATCGCAGTCGCCGAGGCGAGCATTCGTCGCCGAAATTGCGTTCATAAAACACGCGAGCGGGAGCATTCATATATGTAAACATCATGCGCTGGAGACTTAACGAAGGGAAAAGAAATAGAGTTAATCTTTTTACCCACCGAAGCGCATTCCCATGCCTCCTAATGTCAAACTTATGCGAACTAATTAAATTAACAAGCGCGCATCTTTCATCTCGAATTACCGAAACTTTTCCGCATCCATTACGGAAGAATTGCGGCTGATGACTCAGACCGAGCACGAACATTGAATTAAAGATTATACCTCGTATGTACCAGATACCAGCGAAAATGTTTATCAAATTGATATCTCCGTTATGCGACCTGAGGCGCTTGTGTGAAGTAATTACTGTAATTGAAGGAAATAGAGAGGGACAATACTTTAAACTAGTCAGTTAATTAATCGAATTAATGATGCAGTTATTTGGAAGATACCACCCTTTCTTTTAAAATTAAGTGTAACAAATTTTCTTAGAAAAGCTCAAATTGCAGTACAAATTGACATAAATTGATACACGATCGGCGATGAAAATTGGAACAAATAAACGCCTACGAAAGTTACCCATAGCATTGTACTGCAAGACGCACGGAAACGTTGTCTTTCCTGAAGGTTATTAACGTGTCAGCTGAGAAATTAATTAATCTTACCCAATGGGGTAACTAGAAATTAATATCTACCTGACTACTGCTCAGAGGAATAATTGGAAGATATTTAAGAACGCCATAGATAAAAAATTTCAGATTATCCGGAAAATACATTTTTACATTTTAAATAAATATATTTTAAATTACCATCCTCTTCTATTAATTCTATCAACATCACCTTAAAATGAGAGGAAAAAGTTGAAATACTTAAACACCTATTAATATTAATTAATCCCTTGCAAGTTCGCTCTAAAGAGAAATGACCGGAAAATCTTGCACCAATGGAAAATTTCTTTACAAAATATCGGAGAAACTGTCTTCGTTATGAAAATACTGACTTGGATGCTGTAATTTGCATTTAAAACATCTTTGGGGAGGGGATAAAGATGTAAGCTCGATGATTTAGGAATGCGGAGTTGGTTAAAAAAAATCGAGCGCTTCGCGAAAATATAGGTCACGCTTGTGTAGTCAAGATGATTCCTGCTACGATTCCCATCGCTTGGTTGAAAAAATATTACGTCACTCTCACGAATCAACTCGGCGAATTAAATGCAAAAAACACCAGTCGACATCCTGTTGAAGATATATGGCATCACCTCTTCAGATGGAAAGTGAAATCGAAAAAACAATTTCACTATAAAGCGAATCAGATAAGCTTCGTATTTCCCTCAATTCTTTATTTAACATGGCCGGTTTCGACCATGACGGTCATCCTCAAGTACACTGATAACGGAAAGGGTGGAAACACATGGTCAAAACCGGTTGTGTTTATTAATAATAATTTCTTTAAAGGAAACCGGAATAAATTATAACTACATCGACTTTAAATAATATTGTAAACGAAAACACGCAACCATTCCCTATCCAGGAAAAGCTGATTAGCCGCAACTCAAACCCGGGACCTAGGGGTTTGGAAGCAAACACGCCATACTCCACCACCGCAGCTGATAAGTGAATAAAGAAGTCTGGAAATAAAAAGCACTGTTCTCTGATTTATTTTAGATGACGTTCCACATTATCTTAAAAGTTATGCCAGAGCACCTACAGTTTAACTGCCCTATAGTTCCAATGGAACAAGACACCGGCAAGTTTCACAGCTTTTTACTCGTATTGTGCATGAGCGATTGCATTTTCATTTGTGTCATCATTCTTCTGTTGTATTTTGGGTTAGAGGTCAGCTAGGAACGAATACCAGAATTGTATTTAGGTCTCAAATCGGGCTCTAAGCCGAGAAAGCTATCATTACCAGGATCAAATAGAGGTTCTTTGTGAGGTAAGTCGAGGGTTACTATTAAGACAAAAGTTTTGGAAGATCAATACATATAATTTCAGCATAATTTGATGCTAATAACATCTCAATGAGAAGTGTACTCGTATATATACCAGAAAGTGCTCAGTACCTGATTAAGAAAGACATCATAGTACATGCATTCCTTGCTATTCTTTCAGGGTTCATATGCAGCTGATAAAATAGTCTTTATACCATATATTCGAGTGACCGTGATATTTCGATAATATTACACCGATGATATGCAGTCCGTGCTGTCATTGGTGCGAATGATTGAATCCTCATTTCCTCCTTTATCAGCAACATAAAGCATTGGAGAGAGAACGAGGCAAGTAGGTAAGACTACGAGAGGTAGCGTGCCCTTGCTTCTCTCAATGAACCAGAATTGCTATTAAAGGAAAAAGGCCGCATGACCGCAGCTCAATGACCCTATGAATAACACTTCTTGAGTCATTCAATGAGGGGGAACCAATGTGAATACCATTATTCAGAATAATTCCTACTTCAGTGGCTTTCTTAAATATTATCCCTGCTATGGACAAAAAAGGCTGTCGCATATAAATCGATAATAATTGCTGAATTCTGTGCGTCGCCATGCTCTCCACAGGTGAAACTATACATCCTTTTTGTTTCCGCTGCACCTGATAAGTCGAATGCACTTCTAAAATTATAAATTAAGGCCTCCTTCGAACCTGTCCTGCCTCGCCAATAACCACCTTTTGTTCTCCTCTCATTATCCATCTATTTTTCCATTCGGTATCGTCCGTAGTGTTTCCCTCCGCAGGACAATGGCGGAAGTGCGGATGGCATGCGGGTTTTCTCTCGCGCAGCGCACCTTGTGATAAGGGAGAAACAAGGCCACCGGATATAATATTTGCATTGTCTTCTGTACACCCCTTTTTCTTCCGCCAGGCGGCGTCATTTCTCCGTCATCCTTTTCGAGCTCGTCCGAAGGACATCACGCCCCGATACTTGTCTTGTCACCTGTTCTTTCCTCTCCTCTCGGGTACGAACCGCCTCGATTTCTCCTCATCTTCTCCCTTTGTATTCCCTCGTTGGCGGATTCATTGCCTTACTAACATATATTCTTTTAACCTTTTGCAAGTCGCTAGCGAACCACTTAACCCATTTCCATCCACACAATGAAAGTACGTTTCATAATGCAAAGAGTAATTGTTCTCTCCTCACCGCGACTGCACTCTGCGTCATTTATTGTCATTAATCTTTACACGGTAGAGGCTCTTGCAAATTAGAGACAATGTAGAATGAATTCACATATATATGGGCATATCATGCAGTAAATGTCTTCGTAGCGCATGCACTTGCTTGGTAATTCATCAATGACATCTGTGTCTTTTGAAATGCTTAGATATAAGGATATATTTGGTTGTTAAAATATAAGGGATGTATTTATCTATTGTACATGGACTTATTAGGAACGGAGAATGAACTAATCATTAAACTATCATCCGTATAGTTATGAAGATTTAAATATGAGAAGGAATCGCTGAATATATTGCACGAAAGAGTACATGAGCTATAACGAAGTCTCTAGGTTAAATGGGCATTATCCGCACGATGACTAAAGTGTTAGATTGGTAATTTAATTTTGTTGAAATTCCTAACTCCTAATCAAGCCTTCGTCATATTTTGGAAAATCTTTAATTTAACATTCCAACTCATCAAGTAATCAATCCAATAAAATTTCTTACTCCTCTTGGAAATGATTTACTGATAACTGATGATGATAGTTAATTTATTTTGCTCGCTTTAATTGAAATTATTATTTTAAGCCATTATGCGTTATCTACCAGATAGGCTTTGTTGCAGTTAAGAAGAATTTACGTTTAGATTTCTTGATTAAATAAAAAGGGTTAGCTATTTTGATGTTTGACACCTACTTAAAATCAAATTTCATTGTATTATCCGCATTCTAACAGGAGGACGGCTACAATAATCTATACTTTGCAGACGTCGAATCGTAATAATTAATTAATTAATACTAAAGGACCTCATACTCCGCAAAACTGATATCTGCACATCGAAGGAAATAATAGAGTTGGGTAGCTAAACATTATCTCAGGAGCAACAAGGTAAGGAAGATTATATGCTGATATGATTTAAAAATAGAACAAATCAGAGTTGAAACTGGCGAGTAATTCATGCCTTGGCAATTTCAGAATACTTCACTACTACTGTCTTTTAAATGACTACCGCAATCGTCCGGCTGGAAGAGTTTTGAGGATACGTAAATTCATTGTAGTAGGGGCAAAATTAAAATATATGTTGCGAACTAAAATGTCGAAACATTTACTTACACTCATCTTTAGTATCTAAAATATCACAATTTAAGTAAGACTTCAGAGACTAATTCATAAGTGATTTTCCTTTCGGTAGGTTTATGTACTTTATTATTACTTATTCAATGACATTTCATTCGTTTCTTGGTAACTTACCCCACTATTTATGTCATCTTATAGCTTTTGCATTAAATTTCCCCTCAGTAATTTTTCCCTGCATTCTACCCTCATTTACATTCTTCAGCAATCCCTCTTCTCTCATTATTTGAACCACCAATTTCTTATGTCGACGCTCAGCAAAGGCTTCAATGTATACGAAAACCTAAATTATATAGGTCATGCTGATGCTGCGAAGAAACTTCACTGTAAATAATCTCCATCTTGAAGAAACGGATAAATAAACAGTTAAAAATAAGCCAACTGCCGTTGGCAGTTTGCCCACGACGAGGATTTTACGATAGGCTAAAAAAAATCTTGAAACTATTCCGCAAAAACCGCTGGACGTTTCAGATGAATTTATGACCTCCACTAGGGCTTCCTTCTCCATGACAATGACCAAGCCTCAATGACTTCGTAGTTGAGAACTCAACTCAGTCCTCACTTTAGTTTCCATGCTGGCAAACAGAACGCGCTAAGAATATTTACGAATCCATGGAGAAATTGTCTTCCTCTTTACTCACGGAGCTCGAATGCCACAAAAAACTAGTGCTAATTGGAATTCATTTGTGGACGTACACCGGAAAATCGGACAACTTCACATGCAAAGTTTCAAAGCGTATCTCGTATAGATACAGAGTAAGCAATGGCTCATTCATTCACCGAGCAGTGGAAATCACGTTTGTTGTCGCATGCTTGCGGTAGACTACTAACAAATGGAAGTAATCAAACTGCTGAGAAAATGCCTATTATTCTATTGATAAGTTGAATATCCGTCATGCGCCTCGGAGGTTGTTTATGCGCATCAAATGAATAACATCCACAATTAATCCATGATATTTTGTGATAAATATAACTAATTAATTCAATGATGGCTGAATAGATTATAAAACTCGTTTAATCTCGTGGTATATCGCAATTCAACTACTACTAGTTATTAGTGCAACAGTAGTGGATCCCAAAGTTTTTATATTTTTTATTTATATTATTCTTCTAATTTCTAATTTTAGTATTTCTTGCGTCGGAGTTTACTACTTATTTTGTAATCATGTATATTTCTTACTTCAGATATATTTGTACATTTTTAAATCTCCATATCTTATGTGATACTCGGATTTTGGAAAGTAACGTAATCAAACGGAAAGGTGAATTCAAAATGATTTAAAAATATCTCTGAAAAAAAAAATCGTTGGGAATTGATATATTTTAGCAATCATAAAGTTGAAGATTATTTGAAAAATGAAATTTTCGATTTTTTTATCGACACATACAAATATAAGTTACCTAAAAACGTATACTTTGAGGATTTCCATCAGACAACTTTCCGATATCGTGCTTGCCCTCCCTTCACTGTTTTGCAGAGAAATCCCATTAAGTTAATTGCTACAACACTGTTTGGATGTTCTCTGGTAATTGAATTCGTTAGAAAAAAAATTAACCTGGCCAACCCCATTGCGTACATGTAATCAGTCACCGAACTGTAATTCTCTTATGGGGTTGAAAAGTAATCCATCAAACTACGAGCATCCTTCATAAAATGTCCAATTTTCGTGATCATCAGGCCAACGGAAAGATGTCATAATAGTTCATGCATTTCATGAATATGTTGTCTCTGCACATACTATTCTGCCATGGTTGATTTAGAATATTACTTCATGACTAGAAATATTTATTCTATGACAACTGAAGATGGTATTAACTGAATTAACAGCATTCTCCAAATATCAATTTCTCTAACCAACGATTAGCATATTTAAATTATGAAATCTATAATTATTGGTTAAGATATGTTCAAGATACCACTACTGTCGGATTGATAATAGTATAGACCTGGACTTTGACGCGTTGCCCATAGATGATTCGCTATTATATTGGAACATGTTATACATCGTTTGAAAGAGTATTTATTTATCTTTAAACTGATATACATTAGGAGTCAATATCGATCTCCTGCTTTATGTGAGTCGACGTAAACCAAATCAAAACACGGTAAATTCGCGCAAATCCATGACTCGGTCATCTTCACATCTTTGTCGAACAATGACCAGGAGTCACAGAAAAACCAAACTTTTAGCAGAAATGTGTTATATAGTTGTAAAGCAAAATCCGCGTTTCTGAGATCCGACCATGATTTATTGACCTTTGATAAGCGTCTGAATTAAAAATCGATCTCCTCCTACAAATTTAATCCTACGCAGTTGAAATTTTTACTACGCGCTATTTAAATGATTTAGAAAAAATAAGCGAGGGCGATTTTTCCTAAATGCATTTGGGGGAGAGATATGAGGTGGCCTATAATGATGACGTTGCTCCGGCGAGGCGACGTTGCCGCCTCCTCGGGACGAGAAAGCGCGCCAAGCATTTGAACCGTGCTGATTGTGCCATAGCCGCCATAGCGAGAGCAACTCTTCTCAAGTCGATGCATAAAACGGTGTTTGAGTAACGTAGAGGTAAAATCATCCATCCCTTAGATGCAACTATAACTCAATAACTCCAGAATAAAATTTCACTCGACCACATAAGATCTATACCACAAATTCGTTTGAAACTGTTAGCAAATAGATACTTCGACGAGTTCATGTAAAATCCTAAGAATTACTTCGAGTTAAAAGGATTGCTTTGGCAGGGAATTGCAGTTGAAAGAATCAGTGCTTGTCCTTTTGGAGGAATTTACATAAAGCTTCATTCTTAGAAGTAAACTATTACTTTAATTACTTTTCGGAAACTATGTTTAGGGACATGGTAATCTTTGTCGGGAACTTTCAGTGAACTTTTGAATGCGAGGAGGAATCGTCTTTACCTGAACTTACACATCTGTCGCCCGTTGTTCGATTCTCAGAGAAGGCTAACGACATGGGCTCTACCTCCTGATGTGACGAGGGATTTACGGGGAAGATCTACTCCGTTCACCCCACAGGGGGGAGGGGTTCGAGGGGATACAATGTTTTCTCGTAGGCCTTTATGAGACTACCTGTTTCGTACCATTGAAAATTCCTTATCGCTTTTGTATATGAAATTGAGAAGATCCTTGCTGGTCTTTAATCTTCACCTCCCTTCCCTGGAAATTTTTATCTGCTCTCTAATAGTCCAGTTGGTTCTGTTTTGCGGATAGAATATACCGTTAAAAAGATTTAAGAGAAATCCATATTTTTCTTCAATCAGCATGGTCCGAGGAGGCATACCCTAAAGTGCGCGTAGAAATATAATTGCTAGCGTTAAATCTTCCTATGAAAAATGGAAAAAATTAAGATTGTTCCTAAGCAGACACTGAATAATACGGCGCTACGTTGTGGTATTTCCGAACGTACCATGAAAAGTATCAGCAAGGAAATTAGGACAAGTGATAATGGAGTTATATGTTCCCAAAAAGGGTGTCCTAGAAGACCCCGAATAGTATTGAATGAATTTTTCAGGGTGTTCTTGCACGACTTTTACCTGTGAGAAGTTTACCCTAGAGTTGCTTATGTATCAACTGATTTGCACGAAGAACATGACAACTTTCCCTAGCTTGTTATATCCATTCTGTGTTTGGTAATGAGGGGATTGGGATTCAAGCTTGAGGGATATTACTGTAAATATAAATGTGGAAGACACGAGCAGTTCTTGTGGCAATTCCTCAGGGAAAAGACAAGTAAAAGAACCAAAATATTTTGTGTTTCAATAGGCGCCTCCGTTGCAGCTAAGGCCAAGGCACTATCAGCACGGTTCAAATGCGCGCTTTCTCGTCCCGAGGAGGCGGCAACGTCGTCTCGCCGGAGCGACGTCATCAATATAGGCCGCCTCATATCTCTCCCCCCAATGCATTTAGGAAAAATCGCCCTCGCTTATTTTTTCTAAATCATTTAAATAGCGCGTAGTAAAAATTTCAACTGCGTAGGATCAAATTTGTAGGAGGAGATCGATTTTTAATTCAGACGCTTATCAAAGGTCAATAAATCATGGTCGGATCTCAGGAACGCGGATTTTGCTTCACGACTATAAACCACATTTCTGCTAAAAGTTTGATTTTTCTGTGACTCCTGGTCATTGTTCCACAAAGGTGTGAAGATGACCGAGTCATGGATATGCGCGAATTTACCGTGTTTTGATTTGGTTTACGTCGACTCACATAAAGCAGGAGATCGATATTGACTCCTAATGTATATCAGTTTAAAGATAAATAAATACTCTTTCAAACGATGTATAACATGTTCCAATATAATAGCGAATCATCAACGGGCAACGCGTCAAAGTCCAGGTCTATACTATTATCAATCCGACAGTAAGTTGCTTCCAGATAAGCATGTCATCATCTCCATACAGCGCGAGAACCAGTGGGTTAGCAGCTCGTAAATAGAGATAACATAGTAGAGAATGTATTAGTTAACTTATTAAGGCAATACCCATTTCTTTTTTAATCTTCTAAAGAGACATCATCAATAGCGTTTGGTATGCAGTAAATTTAATGAACTAAATCGAGATAAGCTGTAGCAAAGCAATCTAGGAGTCAAACTCGGGCGATTCCCTTTCGAGGCGGATGGTTAAATCAATGGATCTATCACAAAATGCAATCTCACACATAATAAATTTCCTTTTCGATCGTAATTCGAAGATAAATCCTTATCCCTTTCCTTTTATTTTAATCTCAATCATAATGAATTAACAGAAACATTATAATGATAAAGAAACAGCTTTATATTTTCCACCAAAACAATTAATAGTGAACTATCAGATACATACCAGGTGACTAATGATGGCTGCACATTATTTTATTTTTTTAAGTTCTTCTCTAATTTTCGTTAGAATCTCCTTTCACGAAGATCGGCCAGATTATATTTATTGAGTTTTCAGAAAAAAATCTGCCTATTTCAATGTTACCTAGCTTATTAGCGACATGAATGATTTATAAGTACGAGTTAATCAAAAACCAAGACAAACTGATGGATCTTCGACTATTTATTACCTTTAAAAGTGCCGCATGCGGGGGCTCAGTCACCGCATCTTTTCATTTATTTCCATTATGGTCCAATGAGAGGCCATTTTTAATCCATTGTGCGCACTTCCAGGCGATGGCCCATAAACGTGAGTCTTATTTGCATACAGTCATAAATCGTGTACCTTCTGGCTTCTTTTGCAACAGCCAAGGTGAGTTACTTTTCCATGTCGCAATTAACATCCCTTATTTAAGAAGCGCAATCTCGGAGTAACGCTGCAAACACGCTATTTTTATCCCGACTGAAAAGAGAAATGAAAGTGAACGAGATGTTTGATCTGGGAATTAAATGCAGTTCCTTCCGACGGGAAAAAAACATTCCCCTTGACTCCTCTTTCGACGCGAGCGCCGAGCAGAAAGTCGCACATTTTGTTGGAAAGAATCGTCAGCATAGAAATCTCACGATTTTATTCGCGAAGGTCAATGGACGCAATAAACTACGGGTTGAAAGATTATGAACTAACACTTCTAAGTTGAATATAGGTTAATTTACTCTGGTCGTAAAAAGGATACTTTTCTGTGAACAGCGCTTGTTTAAATGTCATTCACTCCCATTCTTTCAAACCAACTAAGGAATGTATAGTCTATACCCAGGTGAAGGTTTGCGCTCGAGATCCTTAACCTGGGAATTAGAAGAACCAAAAATGGGCAAAAACAACTCTAACCCGTAATGATATCTTAAGGTTAGAATGAAATCATTTCAAATACCTAAGTTTCCGTGCATTATTCTCATTGTCTTATGGAGCTCCCGGATAGCCAAGCAGGTAGAGTATTTGCCTTTGGTGAAAAAATTCGCGATTCCAGGTGAAAACCCATACTTGTGAAATGAGCACAACTATGGAAGCACTTTTAACAATAATCCTAATACTACTCATAGACTTATATAGGAAACGAGAGGCAAAATATTTAGTGAAATATTCTAGACAGCTAAACAAAATCAAATTTTAGCCATGTTTATTATAGCGATATCTCTTAAATTTCAATCAATAAAATAACAAATCTATTAACTTTATCTGTGGATTTCTCACTATAAGATAAATTTCTTCGCCCCGACTTATCACATTATTCAATAACACACACCACAAAATACACCGTGAGTGTTTAAAAATTCAAGGTTTACTATCCCAGGCATGTTTATAGTTTGATTACTAAGAGGCGTCAAATAATTACTCGTTTGATACTTCGTTGATCAAGGTGAAAACGACTGATAAAAGTTTTTATGCAGGTTCGGAGAAGAAGAAACTATGATACCTTGTTAATAAACAAACACATTTGTTATAGACAGATTTATATGTAAAGTAACGGAAAATTTTAATTAGACTTACGAAATTCATACATCTAGTACTAACTATCAATTACTAATATCCATTATAATATTCTGATCCGCTGGATGAAATCATTCCGAGGCAATAAGCGGATGACACCAAAATTTTATCGAGCACATCCATATTCTATAATGACGACTAACCGAAAAGTCAGGAAATGAGTGGTTAATATTCAGTATAGTAACAACAGTGTTAACCTTTGTCAAGAGGGGAGATACTATAGTCATGCAAAATACCTACATTCGGGAAGATTCTAAGTCAACAACTACTCCAGAAATAAACAAAATCCGAATTGCATCCTTACCGAAGAGTGTTTTCTTTTATCTTATCTGCCTTCCCATATTCGCATCGTGTATTACGTTTGCAAATAGTGTTATCAAGTCATAATACAGCATAGCCATAGGTTAAGCGACGACAGAAAAATATTTTAGATAACAGGTGGAAAGAGGTTCGAAATCAGTCTTCCTCCGTCTCTTCGGACAATCACAAATTAATTGACTAACATTTGTTTCAGCGTTCGTATTTTACCAAAAAATTCTCCCTTTCGAATTCTTAGAAAATCTAATACGATAATTAAAGTAATCTAGTCAAAATAAATGCGGCTAAAATCCGGATGATATTTTGGTAACGATTTAGAAGATTCAGTTGGTATACCTAGTTTAAAGTACTTCATTTCCTTTCATAACCGTAGCTTTAATGATGACATTTCGAATCGTAATCACTCTCTAGGGTGTGCCAATTAATCACTAAATGAATAGTTTATCTAGTAATTTCGCCACGTTGAAAAAGAGACGAGTTGCTACATTCACATCTCCGACAGACAAGTAGTTGAAGCCTTAACAATTGTTTTTATTTCATAAGTTATAAAATCGAGTTTCCTTCTATCCATTTTGGCAGAAATCCTCTCTTTCGGAAACCTTCGGGTCGTTTTTAAGTAGCAGAGTCTAAATTGAGCTGAGATTAACTTAAGCATCAACTGAAATAATCAGAAAATACACGATTGACCTAAAAATACGAAACTTAAGTTTGTCACTCCTTAATTAATCTAAATAGGGCCCTTTACATTCAGCAATTGTCTAAAATTCCTAAAACCTAAAACAAAGACGAAAATAAAAATAATGGTGAAGTCAGAAGAGAAGCAAAGTGTAGGCCGAAAAGTTCTTGATAGAGATGAATATTCTAGTGAGAACTGACACAAGTGAAAGGAGCTGGAGAGTAACTAAAGGTAATGGCGTAGGAAGAAAAATCACTTGTGAGCTCGTGGTGATTTCCCATGTTCATACATGTAGCATAGCATAGTTCAAGGAGAACGTAGCCAACGTTCACACAAAGTAAGCCGGTGAAAGTAACAAGTCGGTTCGTTGTTATCGCGGAGACGTTTTTTACAACCTAATGCTGAAGCACCCTCATCTAAGCAGGGAAACGGCGACTTGGAAATGTATTGTCTTTGGATAACTTGTATCATATTTTATATTCGTATTTCTCATTACAGAACAACGCCTACGCTTTTATTCGTAGGCCTACCGCAGTCTTAAGTTGCGGTGAAAAGCAATAGCATAATATGGTCTATTCGTACTTGAACTCTCATCTACGGTTGAGTCAACCACACCCATAGCTGAGTCAACTGCACATATGTTTAAGTCTAATTGAAATCTAGGAATGTCACGCAAAATTCATCTTTTTGGATTCACAAATTATTCTCTGTGGACACACTATTTTCTTTATGGTGCTCCTCCATCCAAACTTAATTTCAGGATCCATGCACATTTGATTCCTAAGATACCCCTAAGGTTTTTTAATTTTCAGACGTTTTTCTGTGGTGCTCAAAATGAAATGAGACATCATCGGAGAAATCAATTTGAACATATGCGATTTTCAGTTTCATTGATTTTTTTCTAATCAAAAATATACAGCTAGAATTATTAGAATTACACATTCTGATATTAGAATAATCTCCGATGTAAGGAGGCTCCGAAAAATGTTGCAAGGGATTGGTGCTGAAACCTTAAAAAAAAATTCGCAAAAAGGTGTTGCCTTTATATGAATACAGTCAAACGCTTACGCTTTACCCTTCACCAAATATTTTTATGAAATTAATCGCATCAAGTACCTGAAGATAATCTCAAAACTAATGTGTGACGTCAAGATTTCGGATATTCGGAAAAAAATGTTGAGTAGACTAAAACTCATATAGCGGCCACCGAAATTAATTTAACATTGCTTGCAAATATAGAGAATTGATAACTTTTACCGTACCAAGCAATACATAGCTTCGTTTAATTTATCTTCAAAACTATGCTGAAGATGTTTTCTAGGAGCTTTATCGCGCTATTGTCGAAAAAAATTCCTGAAAGTTATATCTCTCTCTTCGAGTGAGCTTTCATTACTAATATACATTAACAACCAACTTTTATCGATTTGAAAACATTCAGCGCAGAAAATGTTTGCTTCCTTTGGTAACTGAATCCCTGTTCTTATCTCATGAAGTTGTCTTGCCTTTATTTCTCCCGCATTAAGAAATCTTCCTGCCTCCTAGCCTGCCTTTCCCTCCCTTGCCGCTACGAACGCTCCCTCTAACATTGCATCCGCCCCTCCTCACGTCACATCTTCTTATCTGCATTCCACTTCAATAATCTGCACATCGGAAGGAATACAGCTTCCGACTCTTAGAGCCGCTCCATTTGTCTCAATTTATCCCCGCTTGGCGTCACTAGCGTCGCCGTGGATACGTCCGAAGAAGTTTCCTTCCGCGCCATCGTCTTCTATAGAAAACGTCGCCTGGTGAGGATATTTTAATGTCTCCAAGAGCTTCCGTTTCTTACCGATAGGGAACCGGAAGGCCCTCGTTCAACGTTCGAATATTTGAATCGATCGAAATTTTTATCGGAATGGGCTAAGTATATTTTTTCATAACACCTTAATAATTAAATTTAAGACACTAATTGAATTCTTCGGTAAAATTTCCACTATTTTGCATTTATCTCTACTTCCTTACCTTTGGGATAAATTTTCCAATAGCTATTATCACATGAAAAATTTGTTCAGAGGGATTATTTGCGAAAGTCTTTCATTCAGTTTCTAAGATTTTTACTCTTGAATTTGAAGGCAGTGCCCAGCAACCAAGTTAGTCATTCTAAGCCAAGGTCTAGCAATAATTTTGGGAAAATGGGAATACATCAACGTGATTGTATGTAGAATTCTTGGAAGTGTATATTCTAGTTCCTCAAAATTAAGCTAAGTTTACTAAGAAAGAAAGTGGTGAAATGGTCTTTATCTGTGGGAGAAGTGATTTTCAATATCTCAGTATAGATTCATATCCTAATATATCACCACCCAGAGCGTCTAAAAACCTGGGGCCGGCCATGATTAGAGCATCTACAATATTTCATCCATCTTATAAGATTCGAGTGATCTTTTGCATTGAAATCACCCATGTCGTTCCTTATATATTCAGAATTAATAAGTAAATTTCCTCCTGTCGTAAATTTGAGAGAAAACAACAGCAGAGATTATAATAGTGAAACTTTTCATTGGATATCACTAACTTGGCAAATTTGGACACATTCTCAACACTTTCGGGTCTTTCATGGAGTTAGGTTGGAAAACATAAGTAAAGAGATAAGAAGTGTTTTTGCGTTGCTAAATTCACATTAAGTACGTACGTTTACGGAACACGCAATCGATATTATATGCCCCTCTTGCTGCTTCAGGTGATCCGTCAATGAGAGCTTTGTAAAAAGAGACAGGCTAAAAGAAACATAATTTTTATAAATCTTTCGGCGAAAAACCCGTGATAGTAAAAGAAATTGACCAATCGTCATTATTTTACGCCCTGCCACGTCTAGAGACAACTTACAAGATATTTGTGTAAATACTTATCAATTTTATTTTCTACCGTGATACTACTTTTGAGGCCACTTTTCCGAAACTTATGGAGGAAAAGTAATCTTGTTTTAAAGAAAATGGTTTTGAGGTAAATTTTACTTACTATCCTAGTAAGTATGTACAAACCATATCGTTACTGTCAAATTTCGAAATATATCTTTCAAGTTGTCGCATGTAAGTATCCATAATCTTAATCTTAATCTGAAACTTAATCTACTGTTTAATATAAATTTATTCACAGCTTTATTGTAATGTGCAATGAAGTCTAACAAACATTCTTTGTCCTTGAGCGCTTTTTTCTATAGCGGCTTTGGGACAACTTTCATTAGATCGCAATAAAATAATTCTCCGCACACCAAAAACGGCATATTTGACAAAATTCTCACAAACGTGAAAAAAAAACGGAAGAACAGAAGAGTTATTCCAAAACACTCCTCTCCTGCTTTGACTTGACACCTAGCCAAACTAATACCTCCTACCGTTGTCGGCAATTAAGATTCAAGGACGGAAAAATCTTCTTGATAACTGTGAGAAAATCCACTGCGGGTTTCCACATATAATCCGAAGTGCCGATTCCATTAAGGTTTGCTTCCATTGAAATAACCTACTAAAAATTGCATAATGTTTCGGCCTTATATAGAAATCTTCCACTTGGCGTGAGAGAGGCATTGCCGTACGGCGGCTTTCAACCATTTTTTTCTAACTATCAGCTTACGATAAACAAAAAAAGTATACATTAGGTTATTCGCATATTAAGAGTAAGAATAATAGTCATTAGTTAGAATTTCGTGATACTACTTAAAGGGAATATTCTATTAAAACGAAGATACATTCAAAACGTACAGCAAAATTCGTGTAGAAACTGGCTAATAAAAAAGGAGCAATAATATAATAATACCATCAGAACAATTTAAAGACCATTTCTCGTGGGATATTCTATTTTTCAGAGTTTTCCATCAGATATCATTGAAACCGCAATGATCGCAACGCACAATGATCATCCTGGAACTGGAAGTTTGGACCGTCTTTCAGATTCCGTATATTTTCAAAATACAATTCTTAAAAAGAATTTTTTCAATTTAGAAGTCTTCAATTACTGCCAAGCCTACATGTTATTTAATTTTTAAGAACACAGTCGTAAGGGAGAATTTCTTAAATTAATTGCTGAGAAAAATAAGTCAAGACACTCCAGAATAAACCGAAAATTCAACGAGATCCTATGCTGAAATAGTTAGCAATTTTCAGCAAAGCTTTCTCCCTATTGAGACTTTGAAGGATTAGAAGTTAGAGTAATATTTTTTCACCTCGCTCAATTACATAACGTCGAGTCCGCTTTATCAACATCCTGTACATCTCTTTCTCCTTATATCGTGTAACAAGTCAACTCTCCACGCTCATGTGCACATACTTATTTCTTTTAGAGGTCAAGTATAATTTATTCCACGCGCGTCTCCTTCTCCTTGACAACAGAAAAATAATATATCTTCCTGGGGCACGAAAAATAAACGCGATTTTTTTATTATGGCCACCATCCGCTACATTCAAAGTTGGCACGTGAGCGAAGGGGGGAAATGCGAGGGTTCGATTCGATTGTAAACGCTTGAGGATTTCAATAAGAAGGGAAGACAACGATTGAAGGGGTCAGTTGAAATGCTTTGGCGTAAGGCAAGGAAATGTGACAGCAGAGAAGCGATTTTACAGAAGGGAATTCTGATTCCATAGGGAAAGAACTACGAAAAGAGAAGAAAGTAATATATCAATCGAGATGAAATGATGTTTGCATTTCTCCTGAAACATGCTGAATCTTAAGCGGATGATGCTGATTTAAACATTCAAAAGAGCGACCACTCTATTATTCGGTTACTCCTTTGCAACATCATTTTATTTTATATGCTAGCACTGGGTAAATCTTCCATGGCTAGAGTAGGTGAAAATCCTTTCAAAAATAATATTTGTAGCTCTCAAATATTCTTATTCATGAAAAATTGTGGAAAACCACAAATTTCAAAATGGAATGTCTTTTCTTCAAACCATGCGAGATTAGATTCATTTTTCAAGTCACATACATCGCATACGATCATTCCAAACATTTCTCAAAAGTTATGCTCACCGTGAAAAAATCGAATATTTTCTTCCTATTTATGCCATTCAACACAAATGGTTCTTATAATTATTTCATACCACATTTGATCACACAATCTTCATACGATATTCGATGTTGAATTAATCGATCATTTGTTAGTAGAATCTGAACTCATTTAAAATTTTTAAGGAAAGGGAAAGGAGATGTTGTGCACTCGAAAAGAAAACGTACGAATCCAAAATAATCAAAATCCATTCTCACCTAGCATCAAAGCTTCCCTAAGAACAGTTTTAAATTGCTCTACGAGATAATTCAATAGTTGGAGCATCCGCACGGCAAGAGTTGCAAGAGACCTGCAACGGCCCTGGTTTGAGTCCCGGTATAAAATATGCAGTCCCGGGAATAATACTTATTTCACGTTTTTTTTCTTGGATATATACCTTTTATAACATTAAAATTTTAATAAGTTTCCAAAATTTCAATGGTAGAGCTATATTTATGTCTGAAATGGAGTGCAAAGAAATTAATTCATACTTTAACAATGATTGTAATGCATTATTGTAGTGATAATTTGGAGTGGTAATCATTTTCCTCGTTAAACCTTTTCTGCGTTGACATTTATTAGGTAGACCGATAATCACTGCCAAAAATTACCCAAAAATGAATTATGGCTGTGCGGGGAAGAAAGTTTCGTCGTGTTACAAATCAGTTTATTCTTGAATTTTCTCACTAGAATATGTCAGTTGCCTTTTTTATTTCCTTCGTTTCTTAATTTATATAATAACAGTTACTGGCATACATAAATCCTAATTTTAAATTAGCAAATAAAATTTACAGTAAAAAATTCGAAAGTCTCTTAATCCCATAATTAAAAATTCTTAGACCTGGTATTATAATGTATACTTAAAATGGACTTAAATTAAAGTTCAATTTAGGATCTTGTATTATTTATATTTTTAGAGTTAAAGTGAAGATCGTAATTAATATCCTGCATATATAATGGATTACTATGGATTTTAGGTATGCTCTTCACTTTAACACTACCAATTATAAAACCGGGACAAAAAGAACAGATTAGTTAATGTCTATTTCAAGCATAAATTATAATACCGGGCCTTAGAGTAGAATTATAACTTTTGATTTAGATAGAAAGAATCAAGAAAATTTTATAAATCTTTATTGATTTTCGGATTAATTCATCTTCGCGAATGCTTTCAAAACATTTCATTTCGTTCAAGCGAGAAGTTCAAAGAGATATTCTGTTGAATCGATTCCCACCTGAACTAGCTATAAATGAAAAAATTCCAAGGACACTCACTTCAGAAGTAAAACGCTCAGCTGTCAATTGAGCCCATGAACATTGATCAGAAGCTCGCCAAGAGACCACTTGGCCTTCATTGCATTGTGACAGATGTATACCGAAATAAAAAAGCAGCCTCCATGAGGTTTCCATGATTAAGAGAGTTTGTTTAGTTGAGAGGAATGAATATTTGAGTAAATGTGGAAACAAGAAAGGGTTTTCTATAAGGAATGAGGTACATCCGAGTGTATGGTATAAGAGTAGGGAAGATATGAAGCGTCTTGGAGAAGTGAAATTCGACAACAGCTTCTCCGCTGCAGTTTACGATCGGATATCGCATATGCATGGAAATGAGTATGTGAAAGGAACCAGACAACAAGCTTATCACGATTCAATAAATGAGTACTACATGAAAGAAGATTCCTGTGGTGGTAGGTTGGACCCATATTCGCGAACGGTGAATGATGATTTCTATAATATGGATCCAAAGTTCTTATACCTATCGGTGTGCCCTATACATTCCTCATTTAACCCCCTTTACAAACCCACCACTTAATACAGGAAATTTTGTCTTTGCCTCATTTTTCTCTTTTGCCTCCTACCTTCAATAGCTTTCTTAAGAAAACCAAACCATCAACCAGCTTCAACCATCTTAAATATCTGACACAAATGTAACCTCCGTTTTATTTCCTCAAATAAGAATCTATTCTTTCCTCAACAATAGCACTTCATATTTTGCTTTCTGTTAATCCATTTTTCCATCCTTCGCCAAACACATCTCAGAGTTCCCGATGCTTCTGACAATCTTCCTTTCTCAGGATTCGTGTTTAATACCAAACAAACCAAGGGCTTTATCAGCTTTTCTGATACCTTTTGGAAGGAAATTTGTCAGCACTTCGTGAGAGTTTCATAACTTTAATGAAAGTATGCGAAACAAGTCAAATTCAACGAAACTGAATTTCCGTGGAATAAATATGTTCGATATCGTATTTCCAGTTTGGCATTTTCGGTAGCTGATACTTGACTGGAAGGATGTTTATGCATTTTTAATTAATAATCGCAACAGATTAATGAAATAAACGACTTTCAGTAACCTCAGTAGCCAGTAGTTCTTTCAAAATTAGATCTTTGAGTATTTCGCGAAACGTTTTCTTCTCTCCAATATTTTCATCTCACTGGTTTCCTTCTCTTTCAGAATATTTAATATAATGTTCAAATTTCACCAATGCGCCTTCCATTTCTTTAGGTTAGCTTATTTCTGTAGAAATGGTAATGATATTGAAGATATTACAAGATTGGCTAGATGAAGAAATTTTATTTAATACGTAAACTTGCAAAACTTGAAATTATCGAGACGTAAACTATTCCTTTGATACTTAAGACAATAAGAAATTACCCATACTCTTCTTTAGCAGATTATAAAGTAAATTGAATAGTGACTGATGTTAAGACCATATTATTTTATTGCTTCAAAAGTAAATATAGAAAGAATATTACTATATGGAATGCATAATATTATGCAAATTTAAAATCCCTTAATTTACTTTATATTTCCAGTGCAACCAGGTGAGTTCAATAATTCAAGAGCACGGAGTCGTAACGTTGATAACTTAATTTGGTCCTGGAATTGATGGAAGCCCTATGTTGAGAGGCAATGAAATTCGCGTGCTTATTTACCGCTAACATATTCAACCTGTGAGAACGGCACTTTAAAGATCGCGGCAAACGGTTCAAGACTACTGCAGCCAGGACAACTGAGTCAACGACGAGCGGCTCATGAAGAGAACACTTATTTCTCACGGCTGAGGTAAACGCGAGTAAACGGCGTCCATTTATGGGACGAGAGAGAGGGTAATTTATGCGAAGTCCTCCGTCACCTTGTCCGCAAAAATGATGAGAGAAACGCGTTACCGTCTGGACACGTACTTGGTTGGGAGTTCACCAAAGGAATTGCATCATAAAGGGAAGGGCACTTATCGATTGCATCAAAACCATGCAGTCGGGAAGTAAGCAGTAAAAAGGGCTGTCATTTGCATGGACGTGCTCAAAAACGCTGAAGGAAGGGCCGACACATATAATGCGAAGGAGTTATGCCAGCTGAGTGTCAATAGGAGGTTACGAAGGACAAGGACTGCGGGGCTCTACGAGGGAATGGAAGTGATGGGCTGCAAAGCTTGCAAAAGTGCGAGTCTTCGTTCAGAGTTCGTAAAATCGCGGATATATTAAGGAATGAAGAGTTGGGAAATTGCCTATGGCCGAATTATTAGTTGTATAGCCAATGGTTTACCATTTGAATTCATCTACTATAATCTCAGAATAAATTTGCGTGCACTAAAAATCATCAGCAAATCGATGTTTTAATGCAAAATCCCAATAAAAGACATAAATACACTTGATGTTAGTATAGAAAAAGGTTGAGAGGGGATCCAAAGGAATAGAAAAGGCAGAGGGACTCCGGTATCCATCATTAATTCTTATTCGATGTAAAGAATAAATATTGGCTCAAACATTTAAAGTATAAAATTTTAATAGAAAACAAATATCTAGATGGAAACGAATGAGTCTTGTAGGTATGATGGACATGAACAGGGCTGGGCAAGAGGGGGGTTCCTTGGATTTGTTAGCATCCGGGCCACGAAATTGAGTGGCCCCCATTTTTACTAAGTCTCTTTGTTATTTTGTAGAGGATGAATAGTATATCAGCAAGAAATTGTGTTTTCCCCAATGTCATACTTAATTAATTAACACTAACTAGTCACATGGGTAAAGGAAGCGAAGAAAAGAGCCCCAAAGAGATTTGAGCCATTGCAGTCATTCAAAGATGGTCGATAATGGGGATAAAGTTCGATTAAACATAATTACTGAGTTTAAAATTTCTATTTAAATAATCGAAAAGGATTAGAAAAGTAATTACTTTTTTGAAGAAAACAGGCAACACATTTCTTAATCGGATCAAATATTTCGAAAAAAAAAAACAGTGAAAATCTCTCTTAGCTTTACCAATTCTGAGATTGATTTATCGAAAAAAAATGTTAATTTTGGATGGATGATAGAACTATTTCACAAAGGTGTGAATACAGGGCTCCCGGGTAGCCAAGTGAATAACGTGTTCTACTTCGGCGAAAGTCGTCCCGGGTTTGATTCCCGGCGGGTGCCTATGTGAGAAATTACCTAAGTTGTCGAGGCACTTTTAACAATACCACTGCTACTAGGTGTGGATACGATTTCTAACGCTGTAGGAAGAAAACGAATTTTGTTCTATTTTTGGAGACAAATACACACAGAAATCATTGCCCTCCGAATCACTAAACGTCCAGTTCGATCGATCTAAAAGCAACTGATCCAAAATATCAGAAACAACTTTTTAGCCTGGTTTCAAAAAACACATGGCATCGTTCAGTCTTCAGACGTTTATTTTCGTCCAGAAGACGTATAAGTTTCGGTAGGAATCAAGAACTTTGACTTTCCAGGGGATAGCAGTGGTAGACTCCTAAATAGCATCTTCAGTCGAACCATTTTACTAACCAACAGGGTATACATTTTTATGTAGAATAAATAAAAAATTAAATTATTTTCAACATCCTAATCGAGATTCGATTACGAAAATATACCCTGGTAAAACTTACGCAAAAATTATTCATGTAATACTTATAACGTGATCTCACCGTCTATGGAAGCACAAAGCATAAATATGACGGTGCTAATTAAATACTCGATTATTTATCACCTCAGTGGTTTAGTCGTTATCTAACACACTTACTCATGGAAAATAAGAATACAATGTCACCACTTCGGTATTATACTGCGGGAAATACCTTTCGGCGGATTTCTCCATACACAACGGCTTTGGTAACAGGTGGACAACATGATCTACCTATAGGGTTTGCTTTTAGCGATAGGATGGCTTAACAACATAGCGAGGGGTGAGACAATTTTCCTCACGATGACCACACTCTTGAGAACCTCTCCCGTTGAAAATCAGGGGAATGTGAGGGTGGTGGAGTGAGGGGTGGAGGGGTAAGGAAGGGGCAGAGTAGGGTTTTAAAGATTGGTAGGCGTGGCTTGGGCGTCACATTCCGTGCGTGGGAGGATGTGGAGAGCACGCCCGGGAACGTGACTTCGAAGAGCGAGCTCGGGGTCTCCGTCGGTGGGTTGGTCACGCGTAGTGGCGCATGGCTTGTGGAGAGAGTTCACGGCGGAAGGGGGATAAGATAAGAAGACGGAGGTGTTAGAAAGAAAGACAGGAAAAGGATTTAGAGGGACTGAGTTAGATAAGGGGATTGATAAAGGGACAAGGGAAATTCGAGGGTCGGAATGAGAAACGGAAGAAGAAATGGTAAAGAACGAAGAAAGGGCAAAAGGCGATGGCGATAAAAATGGGATGAGGGTAAAACATGAAAGGTGAGAATAAATAGTGGCTTTTAAGTAAGAGTAAGTAACATTCTTACTCACATTAGTAAGCTGCCCAGCAATCAAGGGGATGAAAGGAGTTAAGATTCTTACCTGTAAAGAAAAGAGAGATATAAATAAGATGAAGGAATTTACCTTAGCAAAAAATTCAAAAAACAAACTGAAGGATGTGGAAAGAACTGATAACTGTAATATATTCTTATTATTCTAATAATAATTATTATATTTTAATATTTCGGGTAGGGAATGAGATATGGACAACTCAATTAGATGGAGCAGCTGCCCAGAGTGGAAGTGGAAGATCCGGGATCGAGTCTGGATCCTGTCAGACTTTCCTCATATCCGTTTCTTCGGGTGATTTTCAGATAAGATCCGTACGAGATGGGAACATGCAACAAATAAATCTACAAAAGTAAAACTTGAGACTAAACAAAAATCGCAAAAATAGAGGGAATATAATAGGGAATAGAAGAGGGAATCCGATGGTAGAATACAAATGAAGCTTCTGAGTTGAACGATGCACAACAACAAACCTTTGTTTATTACTTTAAGATTTCAATGTTTTTCCAGACTTTTCGTAAATTAACACAGCTCAGGTTTGTCATTTTCATTGCAAAATAAAAGAGTTTTAAGTCTACACGAAGAATAATTTTTGTTTATTGTTTTACAAAACAATCAAAGCGTCGCGAAGCTTTGGTTTTCCTAGCAAAGAAAATCTTCAAACGTATATGAGCATAAAACGTATACGAGTATATATATTTCAAACGAATTTCGTAAATAAAATAAATGTATCAAAACCTGAACAGTACGTACACATCGACGCAAATAGTTTTGAAGAACTCAGGATTATATCTGTAAAAAAAGTTACGTCGAGAGCACAGTATGACTGTGCAGACAATCAATGGTATTCGTAATCACTTTATCATCCCCAATTACAGCAAAGAGCTATTAGATCTGGTATTCTCTAACTTAATTCAAAAAAGGATCTGATTTTTCAATAACATGTTAGAGAAAACTTTTAATCGTAATTGGAAAATTCTGCTCAGACGTGTTTTCTTGGAAATTAACGTCATAAATGAAACAAACACTTTTTCAGCATTGAATCAGTAACCGGTTTCAATCGTACTCAAGCAAAATAACGCAAAATAAAAGCAGTTCCATGGATTATTCTGTGATTAATTTGCATTTTAATTAATTTCCAGGAATGGTCTTCTGCTCAATTTCTCATCATTAACAACTTTAAAAAAATCATCTCTGGAAAATGACTTGTAAAGATCCCTCAAAAAGAGCACTCCAAATCAATATTAATAAGATTGAAATAAGTTAAGATTTTGAAATATTCTCACCATGAAAGATATAATAATTAAAAAGCAGTTGAAGGGAATACCGACATACTCTAATATTACGAAGTCAATGAGAGGAAGTCATCAGGAAATTATTTCAAAACAGCTCTTCCTGGTTTATTATTTAACTAATTAATATATTTATTGCGTGTGTATGTTATAAACGGTGGATATTAAAAAAATATTACTGTGAGCAAGTCTTACTTGACTCTAGAGTATTATTTTAAACTTATTAATTGGTTCTAGGAACTTTTGTTATTTTCAATCATAATGATCAGGCGTATTTCTATTTTCGATGACACTTCAATCATTTAGCGATTTGCTTCGGATATGGCTACAATTTGTCTTCCTACTACCGATTCCTTTGGTATACTATCAATGATACCGGTATAAATCATACTCGTACAACGAGGGACAGCGATATGAAAACAACAAATACATTTCAAACGGGGAGGGATTCACAACCTCTCACAACGTGTGCAGAAGGACAATGTAGGGTGAGGCGGAAGGAGAGAGTTGTGTAGCACTATGGTACGGAGAGAGATTATATTTTCTGAAAGAAATCCATCACGTTCTTTCAGAGGTTGAATGAACTGGAGGGGGCGTTGAGAAACTTCGAGTAAACAAGCGAGCAGCGTAATGATGTGTGGTCATCGACGCTGGGTGCCTCTATCGCGAAGATGCTTTTCCTTTGTCATCTTTTTAATTTCCGAAGGTGAAAGAAGATTGGATGGATAAAATTGAAATACGAAAATGTTACAAGATGCTGGGTTTTAAGGCCAGACATTGGGAAAGTCCGATTAGTTCGGGGTTCGATATATTCGATGGCGGAGTCCAAATAAATTTCTCGACATGCTCTCGCCATAGGTGGTGGTGTGGGTGGCATTGTTATGACCACAGTGTTACCGGGAGCCATTGTCTCGTGGCGAAACATCCTCGACTTAATGCCAGTCTACGTCACGGAGACAAGATAACGATGATTGATGAACTGCATTTCCTTACGCTGCCCATTGGAAAGTTTTCGGAATCTCCTGGTCATGTCTCCGACAAACGTTTTCTGTTTCTGCGTGTCGAATCAGACTTATAACACGCGCTTTACAAATTAGGGCAGCGCCTCCCTACGGAAAAATTAATTAATAATGACATATTGAAGAATCAAGGCAAGATAATAATAATAATAATAATAATAACAATAAATCGTCTTTATTTATGGGCGAGATTGAGACTAATTAGTCTCTTCTTACATTTAACCCTTAGTCATTGTACATAGAAAGAAAGAGGTATTGGGAGTTAAACTAAAAAGAAGGGAATAAAAGAAGGAACTACTATATGGATTTAAAAAAAAAACCTAAGTCTGCACGTAGGAAAAAAAACTAAAACCCTGCAGGAAAACACCAACGTGAAGGTGGGAGTAAAAACCTGCGAAACCTACTGACAGTGGCGACTAAAAAATTTAAATAAGAAGGGATTTAGTATATATATAGTAAAAGAAAAGTGTTAGTAACAAAGCTGAAAAAAAGAAAAAAGAAAGAAAGAAAGAAAAGATCGTAGTGGAGCCAGATGAAATGAGTGTATCTGGCAAGGAAGAATACTGCAAAACAATTTTTAGCTAAATGTAATGTCAAGGTAAGTAAAATTAAATCTTTCCACTCTTTCACCAAATACATTGCGAATGATTTTATTTATTTTTTGCATTTCGTCAGCAATTGATCGTGTCCAGTGATAACCCTTGTACAACGCTGCTTTCGTGAACTTTCTACAATATTCTATTTCTATAAAAATCATTGATGTCCAGCGTGAGAATTACTAGTGTTATTGAAATTTAGTTCGAGATAGACGTTATTAAGGCTATTTATGAACTAAAGGTTGTTAACTATTCACGAAGAAAGAAGAAAATATAATACTAGTACATGCATAAGAGTGGAAACAAACACAAGCATGTCTTTAGAAAAAATATATTATCTTATTTATGAGCAAATCAACACTTAAGGAGGGTAATTAATTTTACAAATTGCATTTTGATTTAAGATTCTAAATTTGTACTGCCAACGAAACAAAGGGAATCATTATGCACTTTTCTTAGTGCCGAATCTCAGTCGATGTTTAGAATATATTCTTCTTGTTTACAATTATTTACACCTAGGCTGTATTTACCTCAAAGAAATAATTACTTTGGAAAATATAATCATGGAGAATAATGAAAGCACTATCATCCTTAAAACAATCGATAAAAACTAACAACATTTTTAGATTATTATTTGCAACACTGCGCTTGCAATAACACGAATACGACCAAAGAGCAAAATAATTGGTACTATAACCGCGTATTACATAAAAAATAAACGCTGAACTCGAGAAGAGTGAGTTATGTCGTGTAACATCTGGTGAAAGAGAGGAATGAGACGCCTAGGAAGATGGAAATCATTCCTAGAAATGTGTTAGTCTCGCTAGATTCTCTTGTCGTGGATTAACCATGTGAAATAGGGCAGATGGCTCTAGTTCCCTCGTTTCGATGACAATCACTAACAAGGGATCAACCGGTGAAACTCTGCACCGAAGTTGACAGCGTCGTAGGTGGTATCAGAGAGAATATTCCAATTATATTAATGGCTTAGTGAGGAAACCGTATCCGTCTACAGCGAGGATATCTCTACATAGTTATCTCGTCACCATTATTCTTTGACGAATTCAACCTTTCTCTTTCACTGCACAGCATATCTTTTGTTAGTGTTATCGTATGCGCTACTTTAATTACCAAAATTTGCTGGAAATGCTAAATTAGAACTTCCATTTATTTAATTACTCAAGCATTCAAGCAGATATTTTGGTTGAGTTACTCATATTACAGCAGAGTATTTCCTAAAACAAGGCGAGATATTCTTTCATTCTTCAAAACGTAAGCTCCACTGTAATATTAGTTTCTCTGTAGTACAAACTCAAGGTCTCAAGAAAAAAAGTTCTACTAGTTTGTGAATCTATTTACTAGCTTATTCTTATATCTTTTAAAACTGTTTTCAGCAATACTCGCGATGTTTTTGTAATCCAAAAGTCGTTAAACAGCATATATTTTTTATTTTCAATGGCTACACATATTGGGCCAGATACTAACATATTAGAAGTATCTGAAATCAGTAACATTGTGTAAATGACCTAAGTTGCCGACTCACCAATAAAAAGAATACTATCTTCCTAACGAAAAATGTTCCACTCAATAACACCTTTCTACGAACAACGTATGTAAAGTCTACCAGTTTCAAAAAGCATTATTGCAAAAAAAAAGTAGGTATTATAGCAAAAAATGTTTTAGCGTGGCATGAATCTCGCATGAGAGATGATATTATAGATTTAAAATGTTCTAAAAGATATGTTTCAGGAGAACACTGCTTCTTGAATGGTTTAGCTTCGAATGTCAAAACAATGAATATAATCGATTGCACTTATTGTCCTTCAGTTTCACATTTATAAATTCGCAGAATTACACAGGCACTGATATCGCTGACGTCAGCACATTGCTGGTTTTTGAGACTTCAGCGATACGCGTAGAGAAGGCAGGATTTTGTCGTGCTAGCGATACCGAGATAGACGGAAAGTTGAATCACCCAGCACCCATACTCGATAACATGATCTATTCGCTATTTCCGCTTACTCATTTAGAATGGGCGGGGTGTTTTTCTATTCGATTGGATTAGATATTATGGGGTAAGCAATGTTCGTAAAAAGAATAGGAATGGGAAACGTAAGAAAAATGTGAGGTAGTTCTAATACTCTGCATATATAGAATAGTCAACCTCGTTTCAGATTAAAACAACATTTTAAACATTTCGTTTTCTAGATTATATATTTTTATATTTAAAAATTTCAGAAATTGAAGTCATAGGGTCCCTAGCAATTAAACTATATAATGGAAAAAATAAAAGTAATGATATATTTCAAGATTATTCAGAATGCTTAATACTTTTCTAATTTAGTCAATTTAGGTATTTATATCCATTAGGAAGTTAAGTACTTTAAGTTATCTTAATTATTTGTCATTAAGGCGAATAAAATATTTTGTATTCATAAAATTCGAAGGTAAATTTCCTTCTAGAATAAAATCACAATTATGGATCTATGATTGTACAATTCTAATCACTTCAGTAGGGGAAAAGATAGTTTTGAACACAATTTTCGAACATCACTTTAGTATTCCACTCAAAGTTTTAAAAAGAAAAACCAATTCGAAGTATATGTACTTATGCAAGTAAACGTATGTACTTATTAATATAAGTAATTATATCATTAATATATAATCAACTTAGTCTTTATTTTTGAAGGCACGTATCGTAAAAGCATTTACTATGAATATTTGAAACTAGACAAAAAACTAGAAGGATATTTTTTATACGCGCGAAAATTAATTCACTCTGAGGTTGATTTATAGCCAAATCAGATGTATAACAGTTTGAATGATTTTCGAATATAATATACGCAGTTCTTTACTCATAAAAACAATTTTAAATACAATGAAAAAATAACACCTTTTTTGTTATCACATGACGTATCGTTAATAAAAGAAAGATTTTAATATGAGGTGTTTCACTTTTGAATGACGAGGTAGATACACGAAACATTGATTCGCACATTTACTAGACGATTATGATCTCAGTAAACGTCGATGGCTGATCGCTACTTCAGTATTTGTACTTATCTCAGATAGATATTTGGAGTCATAGAATACAACTGTGCTGTCAGCAAAGACAACTTCCGAGAATAACATCAGATGGAGTAGGAAGTGATGTATGTGACTTTTGCGGGAAAGATTTATGTTTCCTCGTAACATGTCGTGATTTGATTCCAACAAATGCAATGTCTGCAACGGATAGCTTTGATTTCACCTACGGATAGTGAAAAATGTGATAGGAGGGACACAGCAAACAATAGCACGAGATGAATACAGCATTAGGCAGAGATGCGAAGTGTAAAGTGAAACCAACGACAAGAATTAAGATAAAGTGAAAGGGAATCGACATCAGAAGTAATTTGAGAGAAATGAACCGACAAACAACTTAGGAGAAATCAGGAAGTGAATTGGAAGATATTTTGATTTCTAGAACAGTTCAAGGGGTGACTTATATGGGAGACATAATTGGACTCAAGTCACACACAAGGAAATTAGATGTATTTAGAGTATAATTAGTGTAAAATTGTATGTTGTGTTTACGGTGAATCCGCCTCAGCAAAAATATTCAACGTAAGATTTTGTTTTCATGTGAGACTGACAACTTAATTGCTACTTACGAAGAGAAATAATGTGTTATCTTCCTGTAAAATAAGCCAAAATAAGGAAATTTCATGACCGGTTTTTCCGGTCGATGAAGTATCGCCAAGATTCCGAGAATTCAATTTTCCGTGTATTTCCTGTATGTTTGTATGTATTTGAATGTATTTAATGAGAGCTACAGACTATCGCAGTACGTCGAAAATATTTACCAGAGACACGAGGAAATAAAAAAAATATTGTAATAAGCACTTTGTAAGATAAAAGTTTATATTTATTCTAATACTTACAACTGAGAACATTACAGAGTGACTTGTCTTTCCTTATTGAGTGTACCAAACGTATGTAAGTACTGTACGTAAATATGTATGTACTTAGAACTGTTGACTTATTAAATCATCAGAACAGAGAAACTGTAAGTAGTATATCCCTATACAGTAATAATTGGTGAATATAAAGTATCTTTTTCACAAAGAAAATGTTTATGTATACAATGAACATCTTAAATATTGATGTATTTCATCAAACGTAGGTGATTTAGATCTGCAAAGGCTATGTGATGCTAATTTTTGATGTTCATATTTCATAAATTTCACGGCTTGATTTTAGTTTGCATTTGCATTCATATCCCGTCATGTGAGAATTATATAAGCTCAAACAGATGTGTATAATGGGTATTTATGACTACAAATGGATTCAACAACAGTTACTTTTGCAAAAGATTACAATGTCAGGACCACAAACATATATTGATTTGAAGATTTCTACCAAGTTGATTGCGGCCCATTTTAGATTTTGTATTCTCACCATAAAATAGAATTGAATTAGACAACAGGTTCTTATTGATTCCAGCAAGTGACCTCGGGTCAGAAGAGATGCTGGGAGGCCCTTTGTTTTGGTCTTGGCTGCCAATGGTTTGAATACATGGCTCTATGTGCCATGGCGTTTCCAACAATGCTTTGCTTTATGTGTATGTGGCTGTGTGTGTATGTGTGTATGCTTTGGTTTATGCGGCTTCTGCACTTACGTGCTATCTGCTGACTGTTTGTACTCTAATCTTTCGAATGTTGGATCTGGAAACCTACTTAAGGGGTTATTTCCATTAATTTCCCTTCTAATTTATCTTCAATTAAATTAGATCAAATCAAATATAGATTATNAGAAATGAACCGACAAACAACTTAGGAGAAATCAGGAAGTGAATTGGAAGATATTTTGATTTCTAGAACAGTTCAAGGGGTGACTTATATGGGAGACATAATTGGACTCAAGTCACACACAAGGAAATTAGATGTATTTAGAGTATAATTAGTGTAAAATTGTATGTTGTGTTTACGGTGAATCCGCCTCAGCAAAAATATTCAACGTAAGATTTTGTTTTCATGTGAGACTGACAACTTAATTGCTACTTACGAAGAGAAATAATGTGTTATCTTCCTGTAAAATAAGCCAAAATAAGGAAATTTCATGACCGGTTTTTCCGGTCGATGAAGTATCGTCAAGATTCCGAGAATTCAATTTTCCGTGTATTTCCTGTATGTTTGTATGTATTTGAATGTATTTAATGAGAGCTACTGACTATCGCAGTACGTCGAAAATATTTACCAGAGACACGAGGAAATAAAAAAAATATTGTAATAAGCACTTTGTAAGATAAAAGTTTATATTTATTCTAATACTTACAACTGAGAACATTACAGAGTGACTTGTCTTTCCTTATTGAGTGTACCAAACGTATGTAAGTACTGTACGTAAATATGTATGTACTTAGAACTGTTGACTTGAGTATTAAAACTCAATGAATCTTTAACGAGAACATATAAGTAAATAATGGTGTCAAATATATCAATACCGACTTCAATTATTACGCATAAGAAAAGTAGGAAAGAAGAATTCACATTGTATTGATTCAATAGATAGGTATAAAATTCGGAGCTTTTGGCGAATTATTTAATATGAAAATTATAAATATTTTCATTTCATAAGTAAAAAGTAATCTGCACGCAAATTTTATGGCAGTATAATTCTGTCTTTGAAGAAAGAAACTTCACTTGTACAGCAAAATAAGTTTCTTTTGTTGATCAAGGAAATGCTTACCAAGGTCCTGTTTGAAAGATTTGCTGTTATTGTATTTAAATAAATGAGATTTACCTTTTCTGTCATGATTTAATATTGAAAATGAGCCATAACGATAAATAAGAAACAGCTTTGTATCTTGGGCGGTAAATTCATCAAATGAAAATATTTGCTTTACTTTCATCTCGTCTTCAGGCTTCGATTTAGTTCGTTAAGACCACCAAAAACATTTGATATAGATGGACAATGTTCCGTATACTACGTATTTTATTGTTGTATTTAGTCCTGTTACGTCAAGATTTTCATAACTACGTTCAGGGAAAGATCTAACTCTAGATGGCAAAAATACATTTCACTTTAATTAAGTGATATATTTAAGTTCAGGAAAAAAAATGCTTATGGAGTCAGGTATCTTTTGGCAGTCGAAAGAGGTGATCGAAATTTACACGATTATAACATAATTAGCAGTCAATAAAATGGATGAAATAAATAAACGATCATTTTCAACAAGCTGAAATGTGACGTAGTCTCTCATTTTGATGACATCAGTAAGAGATGAATGTTTTTTTGAACCAGGAGCTAATCCAGAGTTTTCGGTTGAATAGATATTTGGAGTCATAGAATACAACTGTGCTGTCAGCAAAGACAACTTCCGAGAATAACATCAGATGGAGTAGGAAGTGATGTATGTGACTTTTGCGGGAAAGATTTATGTTTCCTCGTAACATGTCGTGATTTGATTCCAACAAATGCAATGNGACGTAGTCTCTCATTTTGATGACATCAGTAAGAGATGAATGTTTTTTTGAACCAGGAGCTAATCCAGAGTTTTCGGTTGAGGCGAGGGAGGGTTGAAAATAAGGATTGTATTAACGGTTAAAAGCTATTCTTAAGTTCTAAGGAAATTTCTGTCACAAATTTACGAATGATTCCATCAATCTGGAAGGATTGTAACCAAAAATCTCTTGATAGCGTTCCAAATAATACCAATTGGTTCTTATCCTCAGGAAGTGTAAAAGTCTGAAAATAAATGTTTAACTTCCAAATATTTAGGTGAATACATTACTCGTTTCCCGCGAACGACCATATAATGTAAGAGTTAAGTCCATCTGCTGATCTTTCTTAACTTTAAAGGAACGATCCTCAAGCCAACGACTTATCTACATCTACATCTACATAAGTACCCTGCAAGCCGCCTTCCGGCGTGTGGCAGGGGGTGCTTATATTAAACTCCAGAGTCTTCTACGGTATAAACTGGGAATAATTTCCCTTAAATACAAAAAAACTGCTAAATTAGCTCTCTCAAGCTGACCGGGCCGTAGCGTGCGGGCGAATATCGTGAGTGGGAGCAGAGCTTGGGAGAGCGGGAGAGGGGGAGAACGAACTATGGAGAGTATAAGGATAGGGAGCGAGGCTTTTGAAAGTCACGACGGTAATCACGTGCAAGCAACAGTTAGAAGCGTATGTTACACGGAGCGAAAGAGGAAACCAAAAGGTTCTTTAGGTAGTCTCATATAGATTCAGAAGGAGGCCATGAACTCCTCCCTCCTTCGCCATCCTAATTTTTCCATTCCACCGCTCGACGCTGCAAAAAAAAACATTCGCCCGCTCTCACTCTCACTTTATCTCTCCGTGAAACCCAACGCACACGCGTCCATTGGCGCGAGAGCTCGCTCTCGGTTAGAAAAGACCCGGGGTGAATTGTTGATGAAGAGCGATACCGTACCCGAATGCTAATCGAACTATCGCACGACCATCATTCGAAAGCTGAATTTACGATTTTCATCTCCCATAGAGTGATTTAAAGGCCTAGGCTTCGTCTCTATCCCTCCTTCCGTATAAGGGATGACGTGGAGAGTGTCCTATGGAGAAGGGGTCCCGCGCGCGCATGCAATGGGACCATTCTCACGAAGGGTCACGTGAAACATTCATAGGATCTCTCGGCGCGATTTGTTTCCTCCTTGCGTTGATTTTTCGGCCGCTAATGAAAGGTTGTGAGAAATTGGGGAAGTGCAGGGAATCTTATCTTTAGAACAACTGTTAAAACTTTCTTGCGTGTCACGTAAGGGTTCTTTTCTAACAGGAGTGTGGAGGAATTTTATTATCGTCCTCGGAAATTTACGTAGAGGTATTTTATCATTATGGAGGGAAATATCACCTAATCAATACAAATGGAATAGAGCTACTTCACTGTAGTTTGATTTGGAATTAAAACTTGGAAAAAAATGAAATTAATAGCAGAAATACACATTATTAGACAGGTGTGTCGATATCATCAATTGGAATGCTTTGTTGATGAACTTGGCTTCATGATTCACAGATAACGAATGATCAGTTATGTTTACAGACGGCCATGTTGATAACCTGATAGTGGCTGCACGTGATTTGGACGCTAAATTGAACGTGACAAGAAGTCATAAGACGACCTCCGAGCGCTCTTCCAATCATAGAAGACGAAAATCTTAAGCAAACCTAGTGTGTGTTGTCCATCGGTTACCAATGAAATTAACATGCATTTATGGATATTTATAGAGGTGAGATGTAACTGGTGTGGCTCCGAAACTGATATCGTAAGCATAGCTTTTCTCAGTAGTGTCAATACCTTCCCATTTGGAACTCAATGAAAAACGTACGGTACGGAGGTTTAATCAGCTTTATCATTTCCCACTTTCAATAACTAATCATTCACATTACATTACTTATTAATCTTTCACATTACTAATGTTCACATTACTATTACTTCATTGTATTGCTGGGACTGGTTGATTATTTTTAATTTATGAATTCCTAGATTTGCGCTAGACTATATTTACATGAATTTTCCTTTAATGAAAATAATTAATTGCATTCTAACCTCTTTATATAGTCTTCTCGTACCCCACAAAATATGCCTTTTAACGAAACTTATTTACTCAGTGGTAACCAGCGATTAATTATCTCTCTGGCAACATTAATTATCTTTGAAACTGAAATATACATACATATTTTACGTTCTCCCATAAAATAGCACCGAAAGGTTATAAAGGTAAATGAAATATATAAAAAGTGAATTAATATACCATAAACTCTTAACCGTATGATGTTATTACTGTATATGTTAATAATATAAATGAGTAGTGAATATTATAATTTTATAAATATTTAAATAAAGAATAACACACTGAGTCAATTCTTAATGTAGCAATAGTAAATTACACGTTTATAATTCGCTACAGCCAAAAATAAAAGCTGATTGTGTTGAAGGAACTTTTGCCGTGTTACTTCCCGTGAAATCAACTTAAGATGGCTTTTCCGAGATGAAAATAAAAAATTCTAAATACGTAAAGATATTTATTTAAACGTTCGTTATATATAAGTGTTCAAATGCATGACTCTTTTACAAGCTCCTTTTCCCTATGAGGAATCCAATGGAAGAGGAGGAAATCAACGAGGCTCGTACTTTTCTTCCAAACTGAAGTTTTATTTATCGATACATGTCTTTTCCACATCTACTATCTCATCTCAAAGTGAAAACGTGTAAATTGTGTCCATGCCGAACCTTTGTTACCTTTTGGAGCGACGCCTCAAAATATTCCCTTCATTTATTACCGACATTTCCAGTTCCAGATATTCCCTCGAATAAAAGGGAAACTCGGCAGATAATGCGAATGCCTCTTAATAAAAATGTAAGGGTGAATAAATCAGCCACGCGGAGGCGTGATGCTCAGTTATCGAGGGTCGGCATGTCGTGTCTCCTGATGAGGTCTTTCTTTAATGGTCACGGTCACGAACGTGATTGTTGAGACACGTGATGCAACTGTTAAGTTGGATAATTTAAGAAATATTGTTCAAACTCTAAACTTTTCTTTACAGTATTTTAGTATTCCTTCAGATCGTAGACTAAGTAAGGATCTGAAAGTCTACAATTCCGCCATCTATTTAGCATCCTTTGGAACTGCCAAAACTAAGAGCTTGCTTCTATCGATTGGGAGGGGTCGATTCACGATTGACTCAAGCCAACTGTAAATTAACTCATTCAAAACAATTCAGCGAAATCTAAGTTCCATCTTTGAACCTTCTTCGAATATTTCAAGTCATTTGGAGAGACCTTTAGAACTATTCATCCCATCTTTCATTGCGTAATGGACGAGACAACTTTTACCCAATCTACGATCACGATTTCGGTTGTTTACTTATGTGCCTAACAATCACGTTACCTCTTCCGGAGAAAGCAAACATGCAGTCTCTTCCATCAAGAACACTCCTTCACACTTTCCTTCCATACATATTCCACTTCAGCCTCGTCCATACATCTCTTTGTACATTCCCTTCTATTCTTATAATTTTACCCGTCGCTTTTATCATGTTTCTCTTACTATCAGATTTTCTCGATTGTCTTCTTGTTCCAGAGCAAAAGTTCCTCTAAATGCCGCAGTTCATCTCGATATCTTAATAACCATGGACGGGATCAATGCGATCAAAGGGGTTATCATCATCAACGTTTACGAACAAACGGAAACTGCTAGATCGGTGTGATAGATTTCTTTTGTTAGTTTTATTTTTGTTACTGTCTGCAACAGAATTTGGAGTAGCACGACATCAATTTTATTTTCTTAAATTTTTCGCTAACAAATTAACCTAATTTTCTGAGGTTTTTAAGAGCTCCATCCATTATCGCTATAGAATACTAACTTACAGGCTGTAATTGTGATTCCTTTCTTCTATATCTTGTACTTTGCTACATAATTCATATAAATTCAATAAAATCGAAAAAACCTACGTCATTATATCTCATATCCAGTTTTATAAGGTTACTGATTTAAACTACATAAACATTTAAAATGATCTCATTCCTATGAAATCCAGGCATTAATGTATGCATGAATGAAGAATGAAACCACTCATACTTCTTTTGTAAAGAAAGCCTTACATAATATTCGATTATACATAATACTCTATTCACTGTATTTCAGAGAAATCTTCATTCTGGAACGCATAAACGCTTTCACATATCTACTTTCATGAAGTTACTTGTTAGATAAGTAGCAAACCATTAGAACCTGCATACCAACCAGAAGGGAACACTCTCTCCTTTACATTAACCTTACATTTGAATTTGAGTTAGCTCTACATGCTGAAATTTTAAGCCAGAATTAAGTTTAATTAATTTGGTAGATTCATGATATTTTGTACTTTCGTTCGGCGGCAGCGTAAAATAGAAATGAAGTCTGGCCTAACTATAACCAATATTTGTTTGATTCTCTCGTTAGTTTTGATTATAACACGTGTAGGTGAACAAAACAGCCAAGTGCTCAGTCGGAGATTTTTTCATGGGATCACGCCGCCCAACAGCGCAAGCGTGCGAAGCGCTTCTGTCACCACTGCGATCAAAAACGGGGTCAAGCGAGAGGACGCAACAATTGTCAACAAAGAGGAGAGAATGAATAGCAGAGAGGATGGAGAAAGTCGTGTTCGTAGCCAAAGAGGAGATCTTTAAAAGCATTGAGTAGGTTTGAGTGTTTGCGATGCTTGAAGAGGCGGGCTTAAAGCGATAAAATATCGAGACATAAGTATAGCGAAAGGAAAGTCGAGCGCTGGAGATAATAATGGATAGAGTGAATACGTGGCGTGTAAAGTGAAGGCCTTAGTTACCCTTTTAGAAAGTGGTCTAACGTAACTCTATTTCGTTCGTAATAATATGAAACATAATAATGGATTATCATTTTATAGTCTGCAATACTGTTGCATCCATCTGTAAGAAATATTTTATGGCGATAAATAATATTCGATTATGAAAGCAATTAATAAGCAAATTATTTAATCGTTGTAATCAAAATATCGAAATGCACAGGTAATTCAATGAAATCGTGACATTTCAGCATTTTCTATATACTGGTGATTTGACTAGACGCTATGAATTTTGATGTGGGTTAGCGTACACTGAGTCCTGATACAGTTTTATCAGGACGATATTAAGGAAGTTAAATTGACTTACTGATGTTGATGCATTGCATCTTAACCAGCAGGGATCTGACTTTTGATAAAACATCACTTCAATTTTTTATTTGTAGGCGACTTACGTTATAAATGACTCATATTATACATATATACTCTTTGAAAATGAAAAGTGTGCTTTTAATCTCAACGCAGAATATCATAAAGTGGAACAGATATATAAATTATTTTCTGTCCATCACCGATGCAATTTAAATACTTCCACACATATAAAAATTCTCTTTTGGTATAAACAGGGCTTCGAACCGTAATTATATTCATTCCAGTTCTCGCTCCGGTTCAATTGAATCTCCAAATTTCGTTTCGCTTCCGATTTCGCTCCGGTAGCAACCGCGTCGGCTCCAATCAACTAATCCCTGTGCAAGGCCTATGCTATCCTTTAAATTCATTTTAACGACATTTTCTAAAAATGTTATGTTAAGGAAATAATTAAGGAATAGGTCCAGTTATTAAAATTTAAATGTTGATTAGTGAGTTGCAACTCACTCTTGCATACGTTATTTAAATATATTATAACTACTGTCACGGTTGACGAGCATACGTGCCGACAGCCATAAGGGAAATAATAATGGTTTCCTGCTTCGGTTAAGTTTCAAGGATTTTAATTGCTCGGATCTGCCCAATTTGTACTTAGAGAAAAATAACGTTTTCTCGGTTATCGGTTTGGTTCCAGTTCGATGTCCTGGGCATAACTCGCCATACATATAACGACGCAACACACTATGAAGTTAACATTAAAAGAAAGAGGAGATTCTGAAGCACCGACTAGCCGTTGAAGAACATATTGATAAAGGGAAAACACTCAAAATTAATAATTACTACCGTAATTAATATCTCTTTGACCAGTAACGTGAGCGGTTGAAAACTACGGCGTCTCTTGGTCGGACTTTTGGAAAGCAAAGGGGCTTTATCTTCACGCTTGAACGAATCGTTTCGTGCGGATATTAAATTCTGCGGTAAGAGGTTTCCCGGGCGATTCCATGCCTAAATGATGGAGAAATTGCTGGTTCCGAAGAACCACCGTTCGGATGTGCAGTGGTGCGAAGTTGTGGACGAAGTGCATCGTAAAGGGGAATAGTATCCATCATTTCTTTTTACTACCGCTATAAACCTTCCCTGACAACAGGTGCGCCCAATAGACACAATCGATGCGCTTGGGAATTCGATTACTCTGACCGACCAACCGAAAAGGTCAAGTATGTTCAAAGTAATATATCGACGAGAAAAAATATACTAGGGTTTCTCTAGTGTCCCCTTAAATAGCACATTCAAATCGAGATAACCAGGAGTTAATGATTTAGGTTAGTCTTAATACACAAAAAACAAAAACGAGCTACTTAGAAATAATTCAACTTCAAAATCAGTGAAAGTGGTGTAATATCTTACATATAATGTAGACAAAGAGCAAAATGTAAATATTATTCATTATTAGGCATCAGCAGTTGAAATATTGTAAAAGCTAAGTATTTATTACATTTTTCCTATCCTAGTCAATACTGCCACTGCTCAGTTACTATTTAATAGGCGCCAAGGATTCCTCCCAGGTGCTGTATGAATCATACGTACATACGTTTAATACCGCCAGTGATGGTTCAGATCAATATTAATATTGCGTAGATTTTATTGGAGCGTGATTTTTTCCTTTTGCTATCTCTTTTATATTTACGCTTCCCTAACTCCTTTAAAAATAATCACAGGTTATTTTAACTCAATTTTGGAATTACACTTAGCCTAATTGCATGAAAATACTACGTAGAATTTATACGTAATTCAGTATCTCACTTTGAAATTTAAAGGAAACTGAAGGAATGAAGAAATTATAGCATGATATCACACTGTATTTAGATATTTTACAATATAAAGTTACAGCTTATTATAATTATTTCTAATTTTAAGAATATAATAGCTGATGCTAATCATTATATATAATATCCTTCATACCTCTTATTTATATTTAGAAGCATGTTTAAAGCGTAAATGTGCAACATTTCTTGGTATAAAACACAAGTTACTTGAATATTTAAAAAATATTTATATATATTCCTCGAAGAGTTCCATTAGGTTCGTTATCAAATTAAAGTTTCCAGTAGTCGATTGCCTTTAAAGGAGAATAAATTTGCTGAAGAAACATTTCTAGAAAGAGAAAATAATCTGCAAAGAGAGCTCTTGTCGTTTTGCTTATGGCACTCAACGGTTTGTTTAAGGCATTAATCGCAAATACAATATTGTAAAGAAAAAGTTGCAACATTTTCAGATGGTTTACGTAATTTAAAGAACTATTAAACAGTAAAAGTAAAAATTAATGCTTCTATTATGTATATATAAAGAAATGTCGTAGAAATTATACTCTTGTGTTAAGTGTCCATTTGTGTTTACGAGTAAGAGAGGAAAAAAGATTAATTAAGTTTTTATGGGTTAAAAAATAAAGCCCAAATAGTAAACAACAGGAGAAGATCTTTCATTATATCTCTTCCAAAAATATCGCAATTGGGTAGTTAAGTTCCTACAGAGTGATCGCGGGCAATAAAAGGATGATTTACGAGGAGTAATATAGTGTGATAGGAAAAAAGAGCCGAAACTTTAGTCGATATTTATGGAAAATTTTCCCGCGATATTCTCTCTTCTATTTCGCCTCTTCCCTATCTGCCGGAAATATTTACATACGCAATAGACAATCATCGTGAACACCATGCGTTCATTGCTTTCCGATATAAATAGTTTATTCGCATGAATAATGAGATTTAAGTACAAAGTTTGTGAAGTATTTTAGTGCTTTCACAACCGCAAGTAATCGCTGTTTCTAGGTATCTCATCAGAATGTAAATGAAATTAAAGTTAAACGTTTCTGGTATTTTGAGGTTAATCTATGAGGATGGTATTTTAAAAGTTTACAGCTGGATTTTCTCTTTTGCCTAGATTTTGTTTTATAACGGATACGGATGAGATATATATTAAGATACATTCGGAAAAGATATGCAGACCGCACGAAGTAATAAATAGTCTCGAATAAAATACAAAAGAAAATGTAACCATACGCAAAACGTATTCGTACTAGATAACACCGAAACTGGAAATTAATAAAGATTTTACACGGCCTTTTAATAACAAAATACTCATCCAAATAATTTTCATTTTAAACACACGGTATATTTCATGAAAAAGGTTTAATCTATTATGAGACTGAATTTGTCACTATAAAATGAATATTACTACAAACTTTTAATGTTTTGGCGCTTGGCCAATTCTAAGTTTCACATATTATATAAAAAATGATGTTAATTTTTCACTCAATCAGATTATTTGTCATACAAACATATTTGTATGTACAAACTTCACGTAGTCACCATAATCACGTTCTTTAATTAAATGAGGGCTGCCGAATAGCCAAATGGTTAGCGCCTTCTACTTTGTTGAGAGCCGTCCAGGGTTTGATTTCCTATTGTGGCCAACGTGCGAAATGACTTCAACTGTCAAAATACTTTTACTGATACTACTACGATTACCTATAAAAATTGGATAAAGTGAATTTACAAAACTAAGTCCTAAGTGAAATTATCTTCACTTCATGAAACAGCACACCAGTTTTATATTAAAAGCGACAGGAGGAAAACAGAAATATACATTTTTACTTAATTTTCACTTGATTTACATATTTTCGAAAATATTGCCCTGGGAATGTACCGCTGAAAGCGAAGTATTTCTCTTTCTAAGTGGCTAACAGTTAATAAATATCGTTTTCCTCAAGTGCTGCAAGTAACGTTAAAATAAATATTACAGACGAGGTATTTCTTTAAATCCATAAAATCGACGTTCCGGGACCACCATCGAAACGAGGGAAAAAACCGATACGCGGCCACTCTCTGCTAATAGCGGACGCTTTCACGGAAACTTGGGAAAAACTAAAGCCTAAAATTCGTCAAAAAAGACCTCTCGCCCTTGGATTCAAAGCAACAGCGTCCGGAAAAATAAACAATCCCCTCCGTGACGAGCTTCCGAAATATTAAAACGAGTCCTTTTATTCACATGCAAAACATGGCTTCCCTTCCCAATTATATCCGTCGAGAATCCATGCGTAAACGTGTGATGCGAAATGAAAAGCGAAACAGAGTTGGAAAGGGTGGAGAAAGAGATCAAACCCGTCGCGATAAGAATAGTCAGAAAGCATGGAGCGAAGCCCAAAAAACGCCCGATATAGCCCCATTGGGGATATAAAGCCTTGAAACGTAGGCAACACGAGATGTTTTAAAGTAGCGCTAGGTGCATAAGTGCGAGGGGTGAATTGAAAGGATATGGAGCGTAAAGGACTCTTTTATTGCACCGCGCGTGTAATGAAGATGGGGCTGAGTCGTTGTAAGTACGGTCGTGTCGTGTCACGGAGCGTGAATTCATGCCGCTTTTCCGGGAAGAGAAATAGATGATCATCGGGTAAGAAATGTTTTGAGAGCTCAGAGAACATTTGAATATTTGAAAGCCCCACAAATGTTCAACGCAAATGCGAAGGGAAATATATTTGCGGCGTTTCGTTGCTAAAATTTGCCTCGTTAATAAGAATTGGATACCTTCTCGAATATCCAGCTTCGGGCATGTTTGTGAGTCACTTCGCAGGAATAGATTTTTAATTAATTCACGGAGAGAGATTTCCATATGATGAAGCATGCATTTTACGATCCACGATAAAATTCCTGACGCTAGGTAAACTAACATTCACATAGCAAACACTAATTCGCTCCGGAGAAGGATATCATAACATTTTTGGGTAATAGATTGCTTCAAGTGCGTTTTCTAGTACTTTTATTCTATTGTCAGTGCAATGACCCTTTGAATTAATACGCAAATTCAGTGTCATTCAACTCGCTGTTTCCATTATACAATCGATCTCCACACCCACTAAAATAAACTCAGCTGTTGCTGGAAACGGACCATTATCCTGGATCAATACCTCTTGGCCATTATCTACTAAAGAAAACATTTTTCCGTTTAATAACCTGAATTTCCCCCGAAATGTGTATGAATGAGAAACTGTACATTCTAGAAATAAAATCTTTGAACTCGATTTTATATCCAATTAGAGCTAAAATAAGGGTCAATTATAAAAGTAGGAGTAATTGTAACTTACAGTTAGACTTACAGAAGTATGAAGTAGTATGAAGTCTTTTCCTACCTGTAAGTAAAGAAAAGAAAATGAAACTTGTTATTGCAAATAAGAGCTATCAATTTACTGAAAACAAAATATATAACTTACGATATAAATAGCAGCTGTTAAGATCGTACAAAAATTCAAAACATAAAATGATCCAGTATAATTATTTTTGCCATTACGGCTAAAGGATAATGGTTCATGACTTAAGTTCTAAAGAGGATAGATCGAGAAAAATATAAATGAACCAATAACAGCTGTTAAGATCGTACAAAAATTCAAAACATAAAATGATCCAGTATAATTATTTTTGGCATTACGGCTAAAGGATAATGGTTCATGACTTAAGTTCTAAAGAGGATAGATCGAGAAAAATATAAATGAACCAATAACAAATGAAAACTAAACTGCAAAATCCCACTACGTAAAATTCTCATTGAAACAATTGGTGTTGGTGATTTTACTCAAGCGATAGCTAGGTACGCTTGATAACTCACCACTTCAAAATATATACAAACAGTTATTTATTGTTTTAACATAAGATTATACTTGATCTTTTTTCTATTAACTAGTTCGTAATCATCATCTATTCGTGAAGATGAGCATGAACATAGAAATTGATAGTGTTTCAATAAACATTTAAAATAAATTTTACTTAATTTTCGTTCCGAGTCCTAGGACACTGACCTAAAATTCATTAGAAAATCGTACGTGAGGAAGATGCTTCTTAAATATCATAAATTCATCACGCCGTAAATGCATACGGCGAGGAGTCCACAAAACGCCTATTGACGACCAAACATGAGTTACATCTTAACACCCATTTATTTACTTTGAAAAAAGACGGATCGAATCCTGAGTTCCGCATTAGTGCTTCATTTGTTACGTTTTAAGATGGACTGGAAGGGGAAGTAATCGCCTAGAAACGAGTATCAAACTTGGTGATTCCATTAACGTCCGCACGAAAGGCGAGGCGCCACCATCCGAGGGTTATGCATCATCGACGACGCGAGACCACATTAATAACCCAAAAACGTCGACCAATAAGGAACTACCGGTCAGGTTGACAAGAGCTGTCCACAGCGCTCATGTTACGGTTTTTCTGGCTACTATGGATAAACAAAACGGGAGAGAGAAAGGCAGGAAGAGCTCGGAAGAGGTCAATCAATCAACAGAGGCTCGGACAGCCTAATTCCTCACCCCACAACAATCCGAACGAGCGAGGAAGTTAACCTCCTTCCCATCCCATGCAGTCTAATCCTATTCCTCCATGTTTGCAGGGAATCCCACAGGGTGAAGTCCCTCGGGAAGAGATATGGAAAGCAGCGCGGACGTCACCGCTTGAGACGTCAAGTTGATTCGCCGTGATTGAGTTGGGGTCGTTCTCTTTGAGATGATGAAGTGCTCCGGAAGAAAAAGAGAGAGAGAAAAAAGTGGTAGATTGAAGTGAAGGCGCTAGGAGAAAGGATGGAACTGTTTTCTATCGCCACAGGGGGGAAATAGTTACCAAAAGACGAAGGAGCGTGAAAGACAAACAAAGTCTTCCAGGATGATTCGGCAATATCTCAGACCATTGCTATCTATTATTTGGAATACGATACCTTACTAGCTAGCGCAGGCTGTTTCCTATAATTCCGGTGGATGAGTTTTTAATACGCAAAATGTTAATTAATGCCCTACTACCTTAGCGATGACGTTCACAAGAGATTGGCCATCTAAACTTAACAGATATTTGCTGGGAATTAGGAAATTACTCACAGATATGAAACGTATGATCTTTAGTCTGGGAGATTACTTCAAAAAATTTTTAGATTGTTTATCAGCAAAAAGTAATCAATAGAATTCCGTTCACTCTACAGTAAAATTAAAATATAAGCGATTAATAAAAAAGTACAAGACCGGTAGTAGCCTTCCATATAAGATATTGAAACAATATGAAGTATAAACTTCACATTGCTTAAACTACATAAAATATAAGCCATATGTAAGCTACTGTTATTAAAAAATTAAGGGCTGTGTTATAGAAACATTTTCACTGAAATAAAATGATCCCCAGAATTTGGGGAGCGATTCTAAGCATTTGTATCAAAAATTTTGCTACAGCCGAATCGAAAACGTGTTTTTTCATTCAAAAGTTAGTTTATTAAGCATTAAAATTTCCTCTTTATTTTCTATGAGATCTTCCGAAGAAGAAAAGACCAACTAATTATCATATTAGTGAGTAATTCATTACCCATTTCGAACTGGGCTCGTTGGGTTAGGTTGATATTAGTTAAACATTAGTTTCGAGAGGTAAAAGTGAAATTAATCCCAAATATAATTATCTACCAATAAAAAATGAAAATTTAAACGAAAGAAAACACATTTTTCACTATTGACATACCATGTGAATTCACTTTAAGAATTTTGTGGAAAATTATGCCAATTAAATCCGTCATTTAGATCAAACTAATACTTAATGAATCTTTTATTTGAACCAGGAGAGGTCTTTCCAATTGAATTCATTTAATTGACGTGAGTTAAACCAGACAAGGCAGATTCTTGCTGAAAAATAACAAAAGTTTATGAAAACATTCACGGTACGAAAAATTTCAGTCTGGGATAATTTGAACTTACACCATTCGAGAGCGGTCTGATGGTTTCGCATAAATCCTAATAGTACTCGCAGAAATGCTACCATACAATGAAAAGATTTCCCTATCGCTAACTAGATGAATCCTTTCTCTTAAAGTCTAAAAGGATGTATTCAAGGCCAATATCATTACAATTAAATAACTGAATTGATATCTTTTAGTGATGTTACATAACAAGGGGAGTATTACCTTTACACGTGTTACACGGATTCGCTTGAGACTTTCACGGTATGTTTCTTGCTCGAATATACGTGTTCAACCTATGAGACCACTAGGTCTATGCTTAAGCAAAATTTACATTTGAATATAGGAGTGAGGCAACAAAACAATGCACGAGCATTTCGAAGTACATCGTGAAATTGGCCTGGCGTCGAAACTAAGACCACATTGGAATAAATCCTCTTCTAAGATTATACTGCAAAATACAACGTAAACGGCTAAAAGTCTCTATAGGAACCAGTGCGGCCATAAAGCTTTAAAACCCATTTAACGCCACGGACACTCTTTGGAAACGTAGTATGTACGTTTGACGTACCTGAGGGTTTATTGAACTGCAAAAATTGAGATAATTCACCAGTTTTATTCAGCAAAGTTACTCACACTTCGTACTCCTAATGACTCTGTATTAGGTATCTCCATAGTAGGTAAGACACGCCACCTTTCACCTCAGTCCTTTGCTGGTATAAACGTACCGTATAAATTGCTACCAAAAAAGGGATGAAAAATGACAGAAAGAGCAGCTTTCCCCACTTTCACGTCTCTATAAACGGCATTTTCCAAACGAGCTCTTACTTAACCCCTATGGCGGCACTCAGTACAGAAGTTGATTGGATGGAACTATTTTTTCTCACTTAATCTCTTTCACTATTTCATTTCTACGAGAGACGCCTTCTTGTGCCTAAAGGCAGTTTGTTTACTTCCCGCGTGGAGGATGCCCTTCATCTCTCGGCGGGGAGCAAAAAGGATTCAGGAGGATAAAAAGAGAATGCTGTAAAGGAAAGAATAAATAAAGAGGGGATGGAATTGGGAAAAAGGAGGAGGGAGAAGAGCGGATGAAAGAAGTGATGATTCAGGCAGCATTACCAATTCTTCATCATCGCAACTATGTTTGGAATCCTTTCGGGCCCTATTCTAATACTTTTCCAAATTTAAATCACCGCTAAACCGATTTCTTTTTAAATACGTCGCTGAATTGGGAATTTCATAGTTCCACGGAGGTTTCAATTTTTGCCAAGTTGGCCATTATTAGCATGATGTAACTAGAAGCTCAACTGTAGTTATCTTACAAGCAACAGTGAATCTCTTATTAGTTTCATCAAAATCTTTCCAAGATTTACTGTGAAATTAACAAGCTATCTACGTCAATAAAAGCAGTATTATGACTTTCAAATCATTCTAGTTCACTTAAAAATTTCATTACATTCAAATGTGGTAGGTATGCAAGCAAATTTAGCAGCAATAAAAGGCTTCAAATGCCATTTTTCTAATATCGGCCATTAAAAAATGAATCCGATTATGTTGGCGATACCAAAAAAGTACAAAAATTAAGATACGAAATGCTGCAAAAATCAATCTTGATCCTCTTTATCCCATATTTTAATGGACATTCAAAGATAAGTTTTGAGCACTTTTGGTACATAATAAGTAAAATTCAGAGAGTTCTCAATTCAGCTCTGAGAAGAAAATAAATCTCAATATAAAGGATGCGAAAGAAAAGTTGGTGCTAAGGAAAACTGAAGGGGAGTAAATAAAGAAGAGGATAAACTCAACTGATTGGCGGGTAACTTTGTGGTATTCCATGACAAATATGGAAGAAATAAAAAGGAACCACTATTCAAAAATGAACCTAGTTCCTAATTTATTAAAAAACAACTATGAACAATACCACAGAACAATTTAAAATACGACATGTTTCGACGCGTAAGCGTCATCCTCAAGTGAAGAGGCAGCCAGAAACAACGTATAGAAACAAGAGAGCAGGTCAGGGGGTGGAGGGGAAACAATAGGGGCAGGACAGGGAGAAGGATATAATTCGCGGAAAAGATTAGGTAGACGGGTTC